>MKEJ01054166.1:0-13971 GCA_001753735.1 Embelia ribes
AATACATGGCCAAACAACGAAAATTAATATGATTTCAAACTACCGAAACCATATTAGAAATAAAAAATAAAATGTGCAATTTCCTACTACGTCACATTATCAATTTTGGGTTCCCACCCTTTTATCATTATAGTCCTTTGCACGCAAACATGCAAGTGAGAGCAGTGTTAGAAATTATTAACTGTATCATATGGCTTTTATATTGATATAACCTTCCTTATAAAGGGCTAGTCCCCTTCCCCAAAATTTATTCTTTTAATCCCGAACAAAATATTTCTCAGACTATTAATTTTTAAATATCAATGATTAATATTGTTATTATTTTTTTTATTTTATACTTTATATTTAAAAATCAGCTACTGAGATATGATTAACAAAGGCTATCAAGCATCACTATGCGAATATCTCAATGCTCTTAGAAGTAGTTTGTTCCTTGATTATCACAAAAAAAAGTAGCTTATTTCTCACAAGTTCTCGAATGTCGGTCTTGTTTGGTTGTGATGATTTATTCATGCATTGCAGAAAATTGAAAGTTAAAACATTACCTTTACATGGCTTTCAAGTCACCCAAGCTAATATTTTAAATGAGAATCTTATAGTAGATTAGTGGATATCAATGTACAAATATATCATTTATGGTATCATAAGTTCGGTAAGGGGCAGGATATAATAAATTTGAGTGTCCCAAACTTATAATATACGCATGAGCAGAAGAAAATTTATCTTCTTACATGTGGAATGTCCCGCAAATTATATTTGCTCGAATCGTGACATTTCTTTCGTATAACTATATATATATATATATAGGTAGATGGATGGATGGGTGCACATATACGATAACTTATGATAATAGAAAATTATGAAAATTAACTTTAAGAATCAAAATATTTCTAGAAAATATAATTGAATCCTACTAATGTAAGATTTTTCATAAATTTTTAAAATATTATCCTAATTAACATTAATTTTCACATCCCTAAAATTAACATTTTGTAAAAAAATTATCATATTATAAATACTTTTGAATCCAATTTTTTATAATGTTATAAATAACTAGGGGGAAAAAAGAAATAAAAGATGTCATATAAAAAAAATTATAAAAAATAATTTCATAAAATAATTAAAATTATTTTGATACATAAAAAAAAAAACATAATATACACAATTCATGCATCGTGCGGCTTACACTCTAGTATATATATAAAATTTAACATGTTCAACTATATTCGCTTTAATCAAGATAGTTGTCTGAACAATTGGTCGACAAGTGTAGCATTAAATAAGAATTTTAAAATAATAGAATTTACCATAATAAAAATGATTAAAATTATATAAATATATGTCAACTAAACATAACAAAAATTATAAAAATTAAATTTTCGATGAGATCACACACAACCCCAAAATATACATATATATCATTGCGTAACTATAAGATAACTTATCATATTAGAAATCATTAAAATTATATTTAAGAATCAAAATGTTTCTAGGATATAAATATTTTTATAAATTGATTCATACTAATCTAAGATTCTCCATAAAATTTTAAAATATAATCCTAATCAAAATTAATTTTTTATAATATTATCAAAATAAAATTTTCAAATTCTTAAAAATAATCTAAATAGACATTAACTTCGATTGGCATGAAAAACTGATCGATTTCGTGCGCCAATTAGCGTCTCAGAACCTTCTTTGCCCCGGCATGATGTACGAGCGTGGATCCAAGGCAGGACGGGTATGGAACTCGCCTCGTATACTCGCGAGCGTATAGAACTGATAACCATTCCTAATTGTACCATTTTGTTTTTCGTGTTCTCTATACGATACTTTATTTGTTCATAAATAACTCTTTTGGTATTATTTTATAATTTCAAATTTGAATTTATTATACTATCTAGATACAATAAAAGAACAAAAATTGATAATGAATAATTTTGGAAAGTTGCATCAAATTAAAATTTCAACTATTAATTTTTTAAAAAATTTAAATTTTCTATAACCAAATTGGATAATTATTTTGAACAAGATCGAGTGCACTATGGATCTCAGAGGCATAATAACCTGACAAAAAGTACGCAATGGCCGACAAGGCAACCGTTACTTCTTCAACCACACCAACTACTGATATAAATACACCTCACTTTAATTGCTACATTATTAAACATATAATAAGTGCATTTGCTAAGCAGTATTAACTTCAAAATTTGATAAAAATGACTCTAATAGTAGAGATATTTGTAAGAATAATCCTCTTTTAATAGTATTTGTAAAAATAATCTTTTAGGGTATGAAATATTTAAAATACTTTTTATTTTTTTCTCACATTTTTTCCCCCGAATCTGCTTGCTATCTCTTTCCTCTTTCTTTATGTCTCTTAATTTCTCTTATTTTTTTCAAATCAATTAGAAAAAATGATGGATAATTGAAAATTTTATATGTTCTCTCTCCTTTTCTTCATATTTACATCTCAATACTTATTTTAAGTTTTTAATAATGATATGTGATTTATTGATGTTAAATTCGAAAAAAAAAATTATTATTTGAACTATTTTTAGCAAGAATATGATGAATTTAGTAAGTTAAAACTATTATTCGTCAATTGTTCTTTAATATTAAAGTTGAAGATCGATGAAAAAATAATGAAAAAATAGTGAAAAATAGTTATTCAAGTTATTCACGTTTTTCAAATTCTTCAAGTTTTTCACGGATTTTTCAAAATTTTCATTGTTTTTATTTTTCTTTACATTTGGGTTCGTTTGGTTTCATTTTGTAGTATAAAATGTATATTTTTTGGATGGAGGTCGAAAAGTATATGTATAAATAGTATCCATGTAGGAAATAAATAAAAGTATTATTAACTTTCTTTTGTTTTCTTTTCTTTTCTGAATAGATAAATACTATGTAACAACACTATAAATAAACAATCTTTTTCCCGAATTATTTAGTGAAACATATATCTAAATTTAATTGGTAAGGATTTGGAGATTGGGTTTTTCAGGATAGTTGTTTAGAACCCCAATTGGACACAGCCTGAGATTTTGGTAATTTAGTCATTTAGTTAAAATAAAACTAGGTTACAAAACAAAGTTAATTTGTTTACAGCTTGTAACACAGTGAAGCTTTTTACAATGTTTTGAGGAAACAAATATTTCTTACATATAAAAAATTAAATTCAGCAAAATGTACAAAAGTTTATACATACTTTTCACACCCTCTCAATAGAATATATGCACAAATTTTATTTGATACTATTTATTTATTTCCTACGTGGATACTATTTATACGTATACTTTTCCACCTCCATCCAAAAAAATATTCTTTATACTAATAAAAGTTGAAAACAATGCATAAATGTAAAGAAAAATGAAAACAGTGAAAATTTTGAAGAAGTCGTGAAGAACTTGAAAAACTCGTGAAAAACTTGAAGACTTGAAAAACGTGAAGAACTTGACAATTTTGAAGAGCTCGTGAAAAACTTGGAGACTTGAAGAATTCAAGAAGCGTGAAAAACTGTTCTTCATGATTTTTTTAAATTATTTATTCACCGATTTTCAACTTTAATATTGAGGAACAATTGACGAATAATGGTTCCAATTTACTAAATCCATTGTATTCTTATTATTTTTTTAAATTTAACATCAATAAATCAGATATCATTGTTAAAAAATTGAAAAAAGTATTGAGATATATATATAAAAAGAGAGCACATATTTTTTTCAATTATTTATCATTTTTTCAATTGATTTGGAAAAAAAAATGAAAAAATGGAGGGAGAGAGAGATAGAGAACACAAATCCGGAAAAAAAGGGTGAGAAAAAAAAAAAAAAAGTAAATAGCATTTTAGGTTTTATACATTCCAAATGGTCATTTATGCAAAAAGTATTAAAAATAGGTTATTCTTGCAAATACCCCTACTATTAATCATTTTATCAAATTTCCCTTTAAAAATGGCAGATAATTAAAATACTATCTGGAAAGAAAGAAGAAAAAATCTTACGTACTACAACTTATTTTATCTCTCGCCTTGCATATTTTATCATGAGTTTTTGGGCCTAAATATTGTAGTTTTACAATCTATTTACGTAATTTGCTTAATTGATTCAACATAATCATCAATCTAATTTAGTTTATAAATCCAATTTGAATAAAAAAAAAGTAACATTTTGGAATTGTAGTTTTCTTCCGAATAATTCTCATCCATATATAAGTATTTTTACAATAATGAACATAGTTAAATGGCATATATGAATATGTGGTGATCCTTACATGAAACATATCATGTATCCCGATCAATAGTTTAATGTAAATATAATCGAAATCTTTTTCTTCATGGTTACAAAAAAATCACAGTTTAAACCGCTATTTTTTATTTTTTAATTAAAACTTAACTTCTTATCATAGATTCAACTGCATCTGCTATTAATGTGTCACATCATAAATCACCTAATAACGCATTCACTCTCGCTCCCACTGTGGTATTTGCTCTCATAAAGTTTTAACTTGCAGTCATGACGCTATTCCACTCTTGATCTGGTCACTTCCACATTTTCAAATGTGTGGCTTTTTCCTTTACAATTTGCAAAAATTATGCAAGATTAGCTTAACTTTGTAATCACTACAGCCCGCAGAACAATTCCCGATAAATTTATCATTTGCCTTCCCTTTCTTTATGACGATTAAATTTATCATTTACCCTACATTTTTCCGTAGAGTTATAGCTGAGATGAGCCAAAACAAATTGTGTTTAGCCAGGTTTAACTCTGCTCCTTTACTAGACAAGCTAAAATCAATTTCTAGCTTTATTCATTTGCAAAAAACCAGAGCTCGATCCAAACTTTAAACAAGCAGTTCATTGGCTATTGTTGAACTCACTTGTAGAAGTATATACCCCGAGCTACGATACATCCAACTTATATCTAAATTTTCCGGCCAATACAACAAAATTATCTTTAGCAAAGCAACAAGGCAATTTATAAGAAGGAAAGACGAAAAGAAGAGGTTGAACTTTTAAACGGCAATAAAATATATCATGCATCTTGCACAACGTCCAGAAAATTAAAATACAAGCACAAATGAGGTTGAAAAATTGCAGATAAAATTACATTCACCCAAATAAAAAGGAAAATAAAGGAAGGATAACATTAATATTAGTCCTTCCTCTATTTCTAGAGAGTCAATTCTCCACACTTGCAATGAAAACGTACATGACCATAATAAACTATAACAAATTAGAATTGGGGCTTTAAATACCACCATTTTAATTTCAGAAGAAGCTGAAACTTATGTTCTAGGAAATAAATCATAAACAAATTTGCACTCCATCCTGATCCAGAGAACTTCGAGACAAAAAGGTCACACCATTCAAAGATCCATAAATATTTGAACAGAAAAGCAAAAGATCGATAAACTGTCTTACGAATACAAAAACAATACAACAAAACAAGTCTACACATGGCTCGCACGTAGTTAAGCAACTGAATTTTTCTTGGGCCTAAAATAACATGCCCGGCATTCAATGAAGAAGCAAAATCTCCTATAGGAAAACCTGATTATCAGTACTCAGAAGGGGAGATGACATCATCAATTTTGAGAATCATTTTCACAACTTGTGTTGCGAGCAATATCTGCTGTTGCTTCCCAATAAGAGTCTCAAACACATTTTGCTCACGCATATCATTCGTGCCCACATCATTGCAATCAATGCCACAGCAGGGGTTGTTATCCTGGATTATCAAATTCAATTAAAGCTTTAGAACAAAGAGTGACTGACCATCACGAAGATTGTACCACTCAAAGTTGAAACCATAGTTTCTGTTTTTAAAGAAAGACAGGTACTGTGCAGAAAGAAGAAATAGGAAATGTCATCATGAAAAATATCAGGAAACAAGAAGCTACAATATTACAAACAATCGAATTAATAATATACAACCTCTACTTGAAATTTTGAACACTATGATAAGAAGATATATTATAAAAATGGTTATATATTTTAACATAAATACTTTTTTAGTAACATATATATTATAAATACTATTAGTATTATAAGAAAAAATAATAATAAAACATGACTTCTTTCGCTTGCAAGTTTTCTGGTAGTCAAGAAACTTGTCAAAATCAAGTTCACAGTACGAGCTTGCAAGCAAGAGTTTCCGAAACAGAAATGGGTTCCAGGGGGTGAGTTTCCCAGATCCAAGAGAGGTTCTTGGTAACTAGGAGTTGAACAACATGCGCGCGCGCGCGCGCGTGTGTGTGTATCTGTGTGTGTGAGAGAGAGAGAGAGAGCGAGAGGATAAAAGACGCCAGTGAATGAATATGCATACCTTAATTTGCTGAGATTTCACAGCTGATAATGTTTCAATGGGTTGCAGACCACTGTTCTCTGCAAGTGCCATGGGGATAGCATCCAATGCATCTGCAAATGACCTTATGGCGTACTGCAAACAGAAGAAAACATGTACTTTAGTTTCAAATTATAGAAATACGGGGTAGGAGATTGGGAAAAATCTAAAGTCAAGGACTTGTACCTGTTCTACTCCTGGATATCTATCAGCAGCAGCTTCTACGGCAAGTGAGCAAGAAATTTCAGCGGCACCACCACCATACACAATCGAATTGTTGCGGATGAGATTACGTGCGACACATAAAGCATCATGGATGCTTCTCTTTGTCTCCTCTATCATCATCTTGTTACCTATTGCGGAATCATCAAAACAAAGGTCATACGTGACACAACAAAGTCTAGTACTGTTTTCCGTTTTTCTCATTTCAGTTAGCATGTGAAATAATGATTTTTCATCCGCTAAATCTCCAAATTTTACATAACAAAAAGTAGTGGTTTACACGCATTGGACAAAGTCCAAAGTAATTCATTCAACAACTTACCACCACGAATGAATATTGTTACAGCCCTTGAATTTGCACAATGTTCTATATAGATCATCCGGTCTTTAGTGGTACCAAACGCTTTCTCTCGCACCAAACCAGCCTAAATGAACAAAGCAGAATACAAAATTAGAGAGCCTGATGCAAGCATTGACAAATTGTGGCAACTATAGTGTTACACTTAAACCCCATAAAATAATTGAAAGGGAAGCGAAGGTCGAAAAGTTTCACACATTTCTGACCCCCAAACGAAGTAAGATTGTAATCTCATATGAATTATAGGTTCACCAAATCCATTATTCATTTACAACTTTCAATGTGAAATAAAAAATAAGCATAAAGGAAAAAGGTCAATGATTAACAGACACAAGGAGAACAACTTGGCAATCAGCATAACTGCATTTCATAGTTTCAAATGCTACTAGTAACTAGTTATTGTAATTCTGATTTCCAAATCTAGAAATTAAGAACCATGAAATAGTACGAGAAAAACTGAGACATCCGATCAAAGTCTAAACCACTCACACAAATATCCACAATTGTTGCATAAAAAGAAATATATTAACAGAACTAGGTAAAATGAGATCATATCAAAATACCTTTCCTAGCTTTTCTGGGGTCAACTCTTGAAACCTTGGCACAATCCTCCCACCTACAGAACAATAAAACAAAAATATCTGTATCGAAGGCAAAAGTAAAGTAAGAAATAAAAATGACATTAAAAAGTCAATTCGTTGACACCTGTGGCTATAGCTATCAACTCCAATTCCACACCACCAACCCATCGAACAGCAGGTAAGTTCATATTCATCAACAAGTGATTAGCTTCATCGTCGAATCCCCATTGGCAGATGACCAAAGTAGCACCAACATCCTACAGTTGAAATATATACAAGGTGCAAGGAAGATTAATCTCATGCACCAAAATTGCAAAATCACATAAAAAGACCACCTTCCAAAATAGGCATTTCAATGGCCAGTTGCAAGGACGGGCATTACAAGCACGTAAACGCAGGACACATGATTGAGTGCAACAATATTCATCCTGTAAACTATATACATATGCCACCCTGTCAAAGCCCATAAGTTAATTTAAAGCAAATAAAATCTAATTCAGTCATGCCTTACCGAGTTACACAGCTTTTTGGAAGAGAAAAACAGATGTCAACCATCCCCACTGGTTACTCCTAAATATAATACTGCTATCATCGCATCCACATGCTTAATGTAACCTCTCTCTTACTAGTTTTATACCACATTCCATGGATATTCATCAAGCTATCACACTTTTCTGTTCAATTACCTATAAGATAATAATAATAGTTTAAGTAGCTCCTTTCAAGCTTCTAAATTCTCCATTAAATGTCAACCATGTAAGGCAATCCACTTGGTTCATCCGGGTCTAATCATTCATTCACAGGCAAAATACACAACCACATATGATGAAAAATGCAAGAAAATATTCATATGGAACTGTACATAGAAAAACAAGTATCATCCTTCACTATGAATAAGTGGTCCATGAGACTGATGCTGCAATAATACCTTGCATTGTTGAACCATATCATCAAAGTACTTTTGTTCTTGCTGACGCAGAGTCTGAAATTTTTCCACCGTATCAATGTCAACCTTATGCTTTGTCTTTGGCTTTGGTGGCTCAAAGGGGCAAGTCAAAATGGCAATTTTTGCATCCTCGATTTGCTTCGGCATTTGGGGATGGCTCATATCCTTGTCAACAACAATTCCATATATTAGCTCAGTATCCTCCAATTTCCCACCTACTTTCCCCTCCACTTTAATCAAGTCCAAGTTCACATCTTTTCTCTCCAAATCTGCAACAGCCATGACTGCTTTAACAGCAATCTCAGCCAAACTGCGCTTGCACCTATTAACACTGCAGGAGAGAGTAAAAGAAAATCAGACCCGAGCTACGGACACAGAAAACTATACTTCATCCATCCAATTTAAGTAGTACCACAGACTCAAGTAGAAACGGTAGGTTTGACAATGTCTTGCAACACTGTGTATTTCTCATAGAAAATGCAAGGGAGAAGGAAACTACATGTATGTGCATTTTAGCTTGGATTAACAGAACCAAAAAGAAACTCATATCAACCACCTGTTTTCATAGCAACGACAAACCTGGCTGTATAAGGATTGACAAATACAAAAAGAAACCAGCAACATGTTTGACAAAAGTCTATACATCAATGTTCTGATACTTTACATGAATATTACAAGCATACGTATAAATAGCTACCATAAATATAAATGACAGCATAGAAATAGGAAAAAAAGGAACTCTATTATTAAATGTGAAATTTTATCCCTTACCATGTATTTTACTAAAATGAATTAGGTAAATCTAGTAAGATATGTCAAGAGTGTGAATGTAAATACACCTAATGTTATATACTAAGCATGGAAAGTTCCAGAAATTAAAAATTTACATTAAAAATTTACATTTTCAATGCTCAATGTATCCAATAGAGGCATCGTATGCAATTCGGGGCAAACAAAACCCCAGGAAGTGAATGGAAATGAAATACTTACATTTTGGATGACAAGGTAGTCATACAAGTCTGAACCAAAGGTTCCACGTCATTCAAACCAAACTCGAACTTATATGCAATCTTTTCCAAATGTTCAACAGCAATCCTAGAAGCCATCTCATAGCCCTCTGCAATTCGAATAGGATGAATGCCGCGCTCCAGAAGCTTCTCAGCTTGATCTAAAAGAGAACCAGCCATCACAACAACTCCAGTTGTTCCATCACCGATTTCATAATCTTGACTTCGTGACAATTCCACCATCAGCTTTGCAATTTGATTATCAACATCCATCTGCTCCAATATAGTTGCACCATCATTTGCTGAAAGCACCACAAGCAAAGGTGAGGATAGCTTGTTAGAATAAGAAATGACAGTCCATTAAATCAAATGATTTTGTTCTTTGGAGTTTATCATTTTATCTGGCGACTATGTTTTGTTCAACATTTTAGTTTTTAACACATAACAACATTGGAGAAGCTACTAACAAAATATAGAAGCAAACTCATTTACCGGTTACCACGAGGATCTAACTAAAACATGAGCATCAGAAATTAACTAAACCGTCCATTAGTTTACCCATTTTCGTTTCTCACCTAAATCAGATATCACACATCCAACGCATACAGATACCGAACTCACCCGTCTATAAATCTGGGAATTTACCCCAAACAATTTTTCAACTATCCGGAAGATGAAAAAAACCAATTCACAGCATATCCCAAAGAAACTAATAAACTTTTCAGCATACCTAGAAAATAAAGGCACTTTTCCTTCAATCCAACAAAAGATCCACTACACATAAACAATAGATCACATGCACGCAACAGAAATTAAAGCTCATTAAGAAACAGATATATCGATAAAATATGGTGACGTCAAAGTTGGGCTCTCTAGCATCTTGTACATGCCCTAAAATTCATAACCACACAACTAAAAATACATGTTTCTCAGCCTTTCTTAAAATTCGGATAGCATAGTATAGCATACCAAATGAGCAATCAACTGAGTTCATACTGAAGCTCACAAGAACCAAATTTACCACTAACCCAGAAAAAGAAAACCCATTTTGAGAATACCCACATGAAACAAACAAACTCTTTTGCATATTCAGAAAATAAAAGCAAATTTCCTTCAATCCAACCTCGCCCACAATAGATCCACTACACACACACAATAAATCAGATACAAGAACCAGAAATGACAGCTTGTTAAGTAATAGCTACATAGAAAGATACATAATGATGGTGATGTCACAGTTGGGGCTCTCTAGCATCTTGTCCATGCCCCTAATCTCATAAATACAGAACTAACCTACGCATTTCTTAAAAGTCGTATGCCATAGTATAGCATCCCTGATAAAAAAAAATAATAATAATTGAGTTCCATAGAAGCTCACAAGGATCAACTTTTATTTCACTAACCAAGAAATAGAAAACAAATTTTTCAACAAGGCCAAATGAAAAAGAATCAATTTTTCCGCAAATTCAGAAGAAAAAATATATATATTTCCTGCACTCTCACCTTGCCCACTATATATACACGAGTAATGATATACGTACCAACAATCATGTATAAAAAGTATACAAACTCTTATGTGGCGTTGATTTTACCTTAAAATAAGCATAATGCACTAGATGTTGCGACATGAAACATGGTATACCTTACACAAAACCACATCAATAGTGTAAGCCATTGTTCTGTCGCTTATATTAACTTGGGTTCCGTCCCCTCAATAGCTAGCTTTTGGGGGTGAGTTCTCTCAAGATATTCACAAATATAATTGTCATACCTTGAATCACTATCCTAGATCCAATATACATGCTAGCATTCAAAACAATAGATCATACACAAGCCGCAGCAGCAGCAGAAACGAAAGCTTATCAAGTAAGAGATATATAGATACATACTGATGGTGACGTCACCGTCGGGGCTCTGGAGCATCTTGTCCATTCCCTTGGGACCCAGAGATGTCCTGAGGATCTTAGCCACAGCTTTGGCGGAGGCAATGTTGGCCTTCTGAGCATCGAGGCCCCTCAGCCTCGACTTCTGCTCCTGCTCCTTTATGATAATGAACGGCCGACCGTACTCATCGAACGCCAGCGCCATCTTTCCCTACTCAGAGAGATTCAGAGAGAGAGAGAGAGAGAGAGTAGTGGCTCTGCTGCTGAAGAAGGGTTTGCGCTTTGTGGGGATTTATGGGAAAAAGCCCTAGAAACTACTTCCCCGCTTTATTTTCGGGCCTTTACCCGACCCGGATAGTCCCGGGTTCCATCTATATATATATATAATTTCAAATGAAATATGGTCATTTTCAATTATTTGACATTAGGAAATTATATTTTAAAAAATGTTACCTCTATTCGTTTTCTAGTTAGTAAATACTCAAAATGTTCATGCTTAATATTCATACATATGTATAATTGAAAGAAAAAAAAAATCTATTTTTTGAAGCGATAATGACCCTAGTGAAAAAATATTGTATATTTTATTCATCCCGTATAATATATATAGAATTTACATTTTTTAGCCCTTTTTTCCATTTTTAATTTCATAAAAGTATTTAAAAATAAGAAATAATATATTATTGGGAATTTCTATCATTAATTTTTATGTTATGTTGAACTTTTAAATCGTATTTTTATCACAAAAGAGTTGTATTAAAATCATCGTCATCGTGCCGCATTTTTCTAGTCTCGTACTTTACTAACCATGCTTAGTTTGGTATCATTTATAAATTTTAAAATCTATTTGTTAAAGTTGTTTTTTAAATTTGATTGTGGAAGTAGGTGCAATCATAATATTTGATAAATAAATTTTAAAAATTATTTAAGAAGTGATTTGGTATTTAATAAAATGATTTTTTATTAAAAAATAAAAATAGACATATATTGAAAATATAACAAGTATATTATTCTTGTAATTAATGAACCAAAAAGCATCTAAATTTGCCCTAATTTTGCTTCTAAAAGCCCATCTAACAAAACCGAAGCTTATTTTTAGAAGAGTAATTATACAATAAGTAACATCAATTAGGTAAAAGACTGTACAAACATCATTTGTCCCTATATGATAGGTCTTTTTTCTATTTTTATTCATCGCAAGTTATAGTTTAGTTTTTTATTTAAAATTGTTACGAATAAATATTTATTAATGTGCTCTCACTTAATGTATATTTTTATTAACAATTAAAAATTTTCATATATATCCAATAAAAGAGCATCTATCTATTCCTATTCTAAAATATGAAAAAATATATTTGCCCACTTTTGCTTCTTCTATTTTCATTTCCAAAACTACCCCTCCCACGGTTATAAAGGTTCACCGATATTTTGTGTGCACGTTGATTGGATGAAGGACAAAAAAGATTCAGCACATTTAAAATTACATCCCATTTATATTATTTAATTAAATTAATTAATTAACTTATTTAATGTTGGTTGTTCACACTCCATAGCCTAATCGAAAATGATTTGTAACTTTTCTCATTATAATTTCTATTCCATTTCATTCTCAAAACACAAATGTGTCCGCTCAGTGTTGTGCTCCTTATTAGCATTTTTTTCTCCTATTTTGAAATGCATTCTCTCTCTTTTCATGTATTCAAATTAACAATTTGTATGAGATGGTGAAGAATCTATAGGTATTACTCCTCTTCATTGTTTTAATTGATTTATTATTATATATAATTTAATTTAGAAGTATACTTTTTGTGTCTTTGCATGCATGCTGCATGGAAATATTTTCCTAAAATATTTTTTACCACCTCTTTTGTATGTGTCATTATTAAATGTATAAGATTTTAGAATTTTAATCTTTTGTTGAATTCCTATAAATTCATTGTTTACTACTTTTCTCCATTGTGTTTGAGTTTATATTTAAGAAAAGTTTCAAGTTTGTTCTTATTTAAAACTTCTAAACTATCTTGCAGGAATTCTGGCTAAAAGTTTGAACTGACCATATTTGAATTAATTTTACAATTTGGCTTCATTTTCATAAAGATGAAACTCGAATTAATTTTGAAACATTCGTATTTTTAAGAAGAGAGTTGATAAAATTTTGTAATATTAGTTAGTTCACTACTTTTGCATGTGACATTGTTAAATATATGATTTTAGAATTTTAATCTTTTACTGAATTCCCATAAATTCATTGGTGTATCTGTTTTTTATTTTTGTAGGTTGCTACTTTCTCCATTGTGTTTGACTCAATACGCTACAAAAAATCCAAAAATCCAAAACAAAAAAATATAGTCTTTATTCAGTTGCAAAATTAATTTAGAGACCAATAAGCAACCAATATATTTTCGTTCACATACAACGCATCGCTAAATTTTAGTGATCGAAATTAGCATCAGTCTCAAAATAGCAACCGAATTTCGGTTGTTGTATTGGTCAATCAGTATATGGTCAAATCACACGTCATAAATAGTAACAAAAATTTGATCTCTAAACAATCGCTAAAATGATTTATAAAAAAAATAAAATATATATCCATCCGCTTCTAACAGAAGAAATAAATAAATAAATTTATT
>MKEJ01054170.1:0-10666 GCA_001753735.1 Embelia ribes
TGGAAACTTGGTTGCTAAAGTGCAAATTTCAAATAATAGAATGTTTTCACTAAATATAGAAAATAAGGTTTCTAAATGTTTAAATGCATGTTTTAAAGATCCATCTTGGTTTTGGCATTGAGATTTGGACATCTTAACTTCGGGGGTTTAAAGTTATTGAGTAACAAAAATAAGGTAAAAGGCTTACCTTCTATTGATCATGCAAATCGATTATGTAAAGGGTGCTTATTTGGAAAACAATCAAGAAAAAGTTTTCCAAAGCAGTCATTACAAGAGCTAAAATACCTTTAGAACTTGTTCACACGGATATTTGCAGCCCGATTAAACCAAGTTCTCTAGGAAAGCGTAATTACTTTGCTCTTTTCACCTATGATTTTAGTAGAAAAACTTGGGTCTATTTTCTAAAACAAAAATCCGATGTGTTTGATTCTTTCAAGAAATTTAAAGCTCTTGTAGAAAATGAAAGTGGCCACAAAATAAAGGCAATGAGATCCGACCGAGGGGGAGAATTTACCTCAAATGATTTTGAAAAATATTGTGAAGAAAATGGAATTCATCGCCCTTTAACGGTTCCTCAATATCCAAAATCAAACAAATGCAGCCAAACCACTATTCAAAAACTGAACCTGTACTGCATAAGCCAGATTTGAGATGAATACACAAAAACTAGAACCACAAGTCTGTGCTCCTAAGAAATTGAACATAGCCAATACTAAAAAAGGGACAATCTAAGCACCAAAAACCCATGCAACTCCAATTGCAAAATTCTCTAAGACAGAAACCACTCAATTGATGAGAATCACCACTGCTTTTACCATGCAGAAATAACAGGGGATCACACTAAGGAACAATACCGCATAAAAAACGAACTCTAACACGATTTCCCCTTGTGGTCGTGCCGAATGGCCTAATGTCATTATATTTCCCTTTCATCATCCGTTCTAAAGTCACATCATCAGGGTCCAACTTAACGTCATAATCAGAAGTCGATAGATCTTCATTGACATAAACGGGAGTATCCAATTGAGTGCTTTTACTACGGGAGTATCCAGTTTTAATACCTCTTGGACTTTTATTTTGAGCATTTTCTTGCAAATCAACATTTGTTGTATCCGCACTCTTATATCCGCGCTCTTTTATTTTGAGCGTCCTCCGCTATGGCATTAACCTTCCTATCAACATTCCCTCGAGAAACATCATTATCATTTACCAACCTTTTTTCAACTCTGATATCAATACGACCCATTTGCTCACTATCACTATTTGCAATTCCCACCTTGTTATGTGCAATATCCTTTGTTTCTCTATCGATCACTTTAGGAATATATACCTTCTTATTTTCCATTATCGTGAAACTTATTTTCTGTATTTGCCCCATAACTGGCACCAATGCCCTGCACATATTCCTATCATGCCCTTGTAACCGACAATGATTGCAAAAACATATAAATCTCTCATATATATATATATTATTTTTTTAAAGCCACAATGTTTATGAAATACTACGACTATCCAAAGAAGGAGAGATAGACACACCAACTTACTACATTCTTTAGATGGCATATATTAAATGGATTGTTGAGAATGAATTTTCCATTTTATAGTTAGATCATGTCTCATTTATCATCTTGCTTATAACCAATGAGAACATATTTTGGGCCAACACTCTAAAGTCTGTTGCAATTTGTTATTAATTAATCGGGGAGGTGGGGGCAATGTATGTTACAACCATTTTAATGGTGAAGTGTGATAGGATTGGTGAGTGAATGAACATAAAGCTTATATCATAAATTTAACCGATTGGTATGCTAATGTTATTTTAATATGCATGATAATCGAAATACTAGTATACTCCACTCATACCAAGTACTCCCTCCATTCTTTTTCAAATAACCATTTTAGCAAATTGAAAAAATTCTTAAATAAGTGATATTTTCACAATTTTGATAATAAAAGTTGATAAATTATCCAAATTATCCCTTTCATTAATTATTTTTGTATTTTCTAAAGGCATTCATTTACTCACAATACAAGGGTATTAATGATGTATACTTCAATCCATATTTTTTTATCATTTATTTTCTTAATTTGTGTGCACAAGCCTAGAAGATTAGTTAATAAAGAACGAAGGAAGTATTGTTGATAGAGCTCTTAATATCTATCTATTATATAAATAGATACGATGACGCATAATCAAAGTATGTAGATGAAAAGGTTCATAACAAAAATTAACATCCTCGTTGTTTATCACGCTTATGATGTTATTGGAAATGATAATTTGATTTGAATGACATAACTACATATATTTTAGAAGTAATGATGTGTACATATAATACAAATTGTAAAAGTTCTTTGTGGTTGCCTATTTTGTACTGAAACAATATCTAATCAAGTAAGCACAAAGGCCATTGTATGATTGAAACATTACAAAAAAATAAAAAGGGACAACCAATGGAGGCCATCCGGTAGCCGTTCGACAATTTTCGAGCAGTTGTTCGACCTCAAACAGGTTGCCGGACACCCTTCAGAAACACATCTGAGCCTTAGATTTTTTTGGCACTTTGGTTCTTCATGCAACACCTCTATCATATATGGTCCGATAACATGTCTAGCGATAGGAACCTCCGGATACCAATAGGATAACTCGGCCTATAAAAGGTCTTTTTCACGCGTACCAAGCTCATTTCCATCCCAATCGGTAAAAACACATTCCAATGAAAGAGAGGGGAGATATTTAAGCTAAAAATCTTGGTCTCTTGCGACCCAGAGACTTTGTGAACATTTGGAACAAAGATTTGAACTTTTATCATCATAGTGTTCGTCACGGGGATGGACTGGTTGTCTACCTATCAAGATATTATTGACTACGAACAATACCGAGTTACCTTATTTCCAGAATATGGTATTTCTATTTGGTTTGCGGCCAAGCGAAAAGCATCCCATACTTTTGTTGGCCCCATAAAAAGTACCCTTAGCTACCTTCTTGCAAATCTGTCCATATTCGAGCCAGGTGAGGTGTCCCCTGCCTTGCCTCCGATGATTTTTGAGTTCATGCATGTGTTACCTTGATGATCATAGCGGACTTCCATTGTGTTGTGAGGTGGAGTTTGGCATTGATCTAATTCCAAGCACAAGGCCAATTTTAATTGCTCCGTACCATTTGGCACCGGCTGAGTTTGACGAAACGCGAGTCTAACTTGAAGACTTATTGAATAAGGGGTTTATACGCGAGAGTCAGTCGACGTGAGATGCCTCGACATTATTTGTTCGGAAGAAGGATGGGTCGAAGAGGATGTGTATCGAATATCAAAAGATTAATCTAGTGACTATTAATAATAAGTATTCGTTGTTGAAAATTGACGATTTGTTTGATCAACTTAAGGGTTCAACATATTTCTCGAAGATAGACTTAAGGTCGGGCTATCACCAATTGAGGGTCCGGGAAGAGGATGTTCGAAAACTGCATTTATTACTCATTACGATATTTCGAGTTCTTGGTTATTCCATTTGGATTAATGAATATATCGGCCGCGTTCATGGACCTAATGAATCGAGTGTTCAAAGTGTACTTGGACAAGATTATCATTGTGTTCATTGATGAAATTCTTATATACAACATCAGAAAAAGAACACCGAGAACACTTGCGGATAGTGCTGCCAATCTTGTAAGATTATCAATTGTACGCCGAACTTTCTAAATGTGAATTTTAGTAACGAGAGGTAAAATTCCTTGGTTATGTGGTTGCAAAATAAGTATTCATCAAATATTGAAGTAGTTAGGGCCTTGAAATAACCCAATCATATATTTAAAATCGAGAGTTTTCTTGGGTTTAGCCAAAAACTATCGACGTTTTTTGAAGGACTTTTCTCGCTTAGCTGCACTCATGACTTACCTTACCCGTTAGGGGGTCAAATTCGAGTGGGATGTTAAGTGTGAGGAGTCGTTGAAGAAGTTGAAGATATTAATAACTACCACATCTATTCTCATGATCCCAGAGAGGGCGTAGGATATAAAGTCAGTTGCAATTTGTTATTAATTAATCAAGTAAAAAGAGAAAGAGAAAGACGGACGATGCATGCTACAACCATTTTAATGGTGAAGTGTGATAGGATTGGTGAGCGAATAAATATAAGGCTTATGTTATAAATTTAACCGATTGGTATACTAATGGTATTTTAATGTGCATGATAATTGATATACTAGTATACTCCACTAACAACAATTACTCCCTTCGTTCTTTTTAAATGACCTTTAAGTAAAATGATTTTTTTTAAATAAGTGATATTTCACAATTTCGAATATAAAATTTAATAAATTACCTAAATTACCCATTTCATTAATTACTTTTGTATTTTCTAAATATACCCATTTACTCACAATGCAAGGGTATTAATAAGGTGTACTTTAATTCATATTTTTTCACCAATCATTTTCTTAATTTGTGTGCACAAATCTAGAAGGCAATTAATAAAGAACAAATGAAGTATTGTTGATAGACCTCTTAATATCTATCTAGAGCATAGACATATACAATGGTGCATAATCAAAGTATGTATGATGAAAAGGTTCATAACAAAAAATTAACATTCTCATTGATTATCATGCTTATGATGTTATAAGAAATGATGATTGGATTTGGATGACATAACTACATATGTTTTAGAACTAATGATATATACATATAATGCAAATTATAATGGAAGAATGATTCTCCCGATATCAACATTCAAGCTAATTGAATCTTGTAGATTGTGATAGTATTAATTATTATGATGAGAATATTTTTTTATTCAAATGTATGGATATAAAACCATATTTATGTTGTACAGTTCCTATATATTGAATGGAGCAACACACTGATTATGTGTGGGAAAACTTTATTTACATTTCTCTCTTCTTCTACATGGTATCAAAGTATATAGATTAACGTCATTTTTTGATTATGATAAACTCCACTCTTTCTTCCGCTCCGCAAATTGACACCTCCGCCAAATTTTCAACCATCACCACCGACACACAGCGTACCACTCTTGCCATTGTTAACCCTCGCCTACCCCCTCACTCGTCAAACTCCATCACGTTGTCACTATCAAACTTGATTGGGATAACTATTTATTATGGAAAATGCAACTAGAACCCTATCTTTAGGCCTTGTATGGTTGTGTGGATGGGTCCAACCCTTGTTCACCAAAATTTCTTGACGGGCCTTCCTCATTTACCATCCCAACACCTCTTATCCTTAACCAAGCTTATGCCTTGTGATTACAACAAGATCAACTCATCTTAAGTGCCATTATATTATCTCTATTAGAGGAGGTTCTCACTCATGTCATTGGGATGCGCACTTCCTTTGATGTGTGTTCGATTCTCGGGCAATTATTTGCCTCATCCTCTTGTGCTCGCGAGTCTCGGTGACGCTATGAAATTGCATCCATTAAGAACGACAATGAGCGAATGAATAAACTTTTTGCTACATTCAACACTATCGGTTTCCCACTTTGAGAATCCGAGTTCATTGCATTTGTCTTAGCCAGTCTCGATTCCTCCTACAATGTTGTGGTTACCTCGATCAACACGGCTTCCGAACCCATAACTACCCGCCAGTTTATGCTCACCACAAATGGCAAGAGTCTCACTTGGCAGTGCAAAATCTGTCTACCAATAATCAGAGGTTCCCGGCTGCCAACGCTGTTGTTCACAGGTCTTCGGGCTACACCGATCAAAGCTCGACCAATGGCCCATGACCAAACACTTTCAGGACCAACAACCCACTCAACCTCAACATTACAATTGTGGATCCCATTCCAGCTACTCTAATAATAATTATCATGGGTGTGGGCATGGATGCAATCCTCACAACCTATTTTGTTAGTTATGCAGGGGAAATGGATATACGACACACTCCTATCCACATTGCTTTGACCACACTTTTCAGGGGGCACCAACTACTCGTACTGCCTTCACCATGGCTACTCCACCATCATTGGATCCATGGCTTCATAATTCGGGTGCCACCCATCACGTCACATTGGATTTTCGGCAACTAAACATAGGATCCAATGCCTATTCGGGTACAGATCAATTACAAGTCGGCGATGGTAAGAATTTGAATATTGCACATATTGGAACATCAAGCTTACATACACCAACTACTTCTTTTACATTACGTGATGTTCTCCATGTTCCTAATATTTTTGGTAATTTAATCTCGATTAACAAATTTATACGGGATAAAAATATGTAGATTGAATTTCATTCTACCTTTTTTTGTGTGAAGGACGAAGCTATGGGGAGAATTTTACACCACAAATAATGTGAAGTGGGACTATCCCCTTTCTATCATTCCACTATCAAGGCTCAAGCCTTTACTGCCACCAAAGTACCACTAGACACGTAGCACTCACGGCTAGGTCATATTTCTTATCGAATAGTGCAGCCTATTATTAATAAGTGTCAATTGTCGAGTAATAATGTACGTCATCGCGCAACATGTGATTCTTGTCACGTGCAAAAAGTCATCAACTTCCTTTTCAATTGTCAATGTCAATTTCCAAAGCACCACTTGATTTAATTTTTATGGATTTTTGGGTATAGTCCCCATATCTTGGTTCTAATGATTCTGTTATATGCTTAATATTGTTGACCACTACTCCCTATATACATGGGTCTTTTTTATTCCGCTAAAATCGGACATTGTTAATATCTTTCTCTAATTTCAAGAACAAGTTGAACTGCAATTTAATACTAAAATCAAATATATTCAGACCAATTGTGGAGGAGAATTTAGACTATTAAGTGATTATTTTTTTAATGTGGGGATTATTCATCCCTTGCCTTGTCCACTTATACACTAACAAAATAGTATCATCAAACGAAAACATAAACATGTAGTCGAAACTAGTATCCCTCTCTTAACAATCGGTTCCATACCAATAAAATATTGGGTAGAAGCCTTTTCCACTACATGCTTTTTGGTTAATCAATTACCTAGTCTTACATTATATTACAAATTATAAACAATGGCCCAATTATTCCATTTTTCACATATTTGGATGTGCATGTTGGCCCTACCTTTGACTATACAACCGCCACAAAATGGATTATCGGTCTAAAATGTGTATTTTTCTTAGGTATAGCTCAAAACACCGGGGTTATCAATGTCTTGATCTCTCTACTGGTCGTACGTATATATCCCGACACATAGTATTCGATAAGACCATCTTTCCTGTCGCAAGTGCCATCGTGAATTTGCCAACCGCTACCAGTCCAATACAAATTGAACTCCCCTTAAACCTCCGCCAATATACCCCACCACATACCACCACAAAAGTCCCCCTGTAGCCTTACTCAAACTTCTCACAACTGGACCCCATCTCCCTTTTCATACTATCACTTATTACACCCACACCACCACTGGATATTTCCATGCTCAACAATCTTATTGATTCCCTAATAACCAATTTACCTGAAGCTAGTCACGCTGCATCTCCAGCGCCTGTGGCCTCCCCGGGTTGCTCTTGTCATCGTATGCAAATCCGCTTTCGTGATAACATTCGGAAATCGAAAGTTCTTAATGATGGTACCATACGTTACCCTCTTCCTCAAGCGGTTATGGCCACTCGTGGTGATGCTAGTGTTGAACTAACATGCTACACACAAGCACTACGCCATCCTCAATGGCACCGGGCAATGAATACCAAGTTTGACGCACTCATGAAAAATGGCCCTTGGACATTGGTACCAAAGAGGCATGCAAGTGGGTATTTAAACTTAAGAGGAAAGCGGATGGAACTATCGACTGCTATAAAGCTCGACTCGTTGTCGAAGGGTTTCATCAAAAGCTAGGATTCGACTATGATGAGACCTTTAGTCCCATCATAAAATATACCAGTTTGTTTGGTGCTTTGTATCGCGGTCTCGATACTGGCCGGTCAAACAGATTGATATTTCTAATGCTTTTCTTCATGGTTTTCCTCGGAAATGATTTACATGCAACAACCAACGGGCTTTATCCATCCACAATATTAGGATCACGTTTGTCAACTTCGCAAGGCATTGTATGGACTCAAACAAGCCCCGCAGGCTCGGTTGTCTAGATTGAGCAACAAATTCTTGTCTTTGGGTTTTAGACAGTCTCAAGCTGATACTTTATTATTTGTGTTTCATTTAGCCACAGTTACACTCTTTGCACTTGTATAGTCTACGATATTATACTCACTGGCTCATCTGACTCTAGCATCACCAAGTTGATCACAGCACTTGGTCATGATTTTGTAATTAAATCTTTGGGTGATATACACTATTTTCTTGGGCTTGAGGTGCATCGGGACTCAGAAGGATTGTATCTCACTCAACAACGATACATTGTTGACTTACTCACCCATGCAAACATGCTCTCTGCCAAACCCATCAACACCCCAATCTCGCCCATTCGCCTCACCCGATAGTACTACATTTGAAAAGCCAAGTCTATATTGGAGTATTCTATGTGGATTTAATTATTTATCTCTCACTCATCCTGATATTTGCTTTGCGGTTAACCACTTGTGTCAGTTCATGCATAATCCTACAACTGATCATTGACTACAGCTAAATGAGTTTTACGTTATCTTAAACTTACAATTGATCATGGTATTGTGTATCATCCTCAATCTTTTCTTCGTATACATGCCTTCGGGGACACATATTGGGTAGAGGATACCACTGATCGTCGGTCTGCAAGCGAGTTTTGTATTTTCTTGGGCTCAAATTTCATATCTTGGGGAACACAGAAACAAACAACCGTTCCTCGGTCAAGTACCAAGGTAGAATACAGAGCTTTAGCCAACGTTTGCGCGGAGGTAACTTGGTTTCTTTTTCTCTTACGAGAGCTACAGATCCCAATCTTCATGGCACCAACCATTTGGTGTGATAACATCGGTGCTACCTACTTGGCCGCTAATCTAGTATTCCATGCTTGAACCAAATATATCGAAATTGATTTCCATTTTATTTGTAAAGGTTGCACAACAAGTTATTCAGGTCTGCTTTATTACATCTCGAGACCAACCAGCAAACTCCTTCACCAAGCCACTCTCAGCCTCGCAGTTTGTTTTCTTGCATGACAAGCTCTATTTTGCTCCGCCACCCATTCGCTTGAGGGGGCGTGTAATGAAAGCTTCTAAAGATTCAGTCGATGATCCTCCCGATCCCGACACTCAAGCTAATTGAATCTTGTAGATTGTGATAATATTAGTTATTATGATGAGAATATTTTTTTATTCAAATGTATGACTGTATAACCATATTTATGTTGTACAGTTCCTATATATTGAATGGAGCAACACACTGATTATGTGTGGGAAAACTTTATTTACATTTCTCTCTTCTTCTTCAAATTGTTCGTTCAATTCTGCTGTGTGATGTTTATCCATCTGTGTTAAACAAGATGTAGTTATATATGTTTATCCGAAAATATATATACATATATATAAAAAAACAATGGTTTGACGTGTACATAAATATTTCAATTAATTATTTTTATGTTTTTGTCAAAAGTTGCTTCACCTACAGTTGAAAAAAAAGGAAAGAGAATTAAAAAGTGAGCTTTGATTCACAAGTGATGTATAAAAGAAGCCACCAACAAGGTTTAGGCTAGAAAAAATTATCGCATGGGACTGGGTTTTTCCCACTGTATACACTAGTTACAAATAACTAATAACATATGACCACATACGATAATTAGTATGGCATAAGAATTGAAAATATTCTCCTCTTTTTCCGTTATTTTATGTCATTCCGTTAACTTTCATTCCCTTTTCTCTTTCAAATTCAAATTATGACAAATTACAAAAACTTAATTTCGGCCTAACACATGACACGCCAATGTTCTAAATATTACATATATATATATTTGGGATCTATACAATATTTTTTGATAAACCAAAATTGACATGAAGGAAGATGACCGTATATGTCAAAATGATAAAGGGGACTTCTAATTCAACATTTTCTTTTTAATAATACTATTTCTATTAATTTATAAGATTATGTAATTCTTTTTCAAGTTTTTTTCATACATTAATAGTCTGGTTGTCACGCTCCCGAAACCCAAAGATCCAGAGCACATGAGATTTTTTAAAGCATTATTTTATTTAACATAAGATCGTAGCCTAAAACTACCTACAATGTCATCTTTACTGATGCATAATGCAAAATGCTAAACACTGGATAAATATATATATTACAAACGTCAGGTTTTACAAAATACGAGTCCTCAAGTTCCAAAGTGCATTGAGTAAAAATGGCTCGTTAGTTTATAAAATACATATCCTTGAAAGGCATTTGCACTGCTACCTTACTAACGATGCAACTTAAACTCCGATGGGGAGCTGCTCCGCCTACTGCTCCGTTCTGACTCCTTATGCAACTGCTAAAACAACAAGCGGATGTGATTAATTTACGAACAATATTACATACGTTAATTAAAGTATGAAAATAAAATATTACTTATATTGCCATGGTATCAACACTTCTCATAACAATCATTTACTAGGCCCGACCTTGGGAAATTTGGGGCCCAGGATTAGGAAAAAAAAAGTTGGGCCCTATATATAAATAATTTTTTTTTTTTAAATTTAATCACTCAATAGCAACAAGCTTTTAGTTATTATTGTATAAAGATTA
>MKEJ01054175.1:0-11410 GCA_001753735.1 Embelia ribes
TGTTGTTGACAACAGGAATTGGGTAACTTTTACTCCTAGTCAACCTTACATTTTCCTACACATCTTGTGTTAATCAATCTTGTATTTTCCTATTTTTGTTTCCTTGATCATGATGGGGATCAATTAGTTTGCATATCATAAACTTTATAGGACCTATTAAAACCCGAGGCTGCACACATTGTCAAGTTGTTGTTGCCTGACTATGCCAATGGTAATTTATCATCTCTTTGTGTATGGCCCGATCAAATCCGACACTGGTACAAGTATCGATGGACAAGCCCGCTTCACTTCATTGACACTCCTGATAAAGCTTGCAACTTCGACTACAACAGTGAGTGAAGTCCTCCGATTTAGCCCCTTTATAGAAAATCAAGTTTATCAAATTTGTTTCTATCGATGGATTTGAGAATTAATTTCCGCAATATACATACTTTTGCAAATTGCGCAGGGGACTGCCATGATCCCAAGGGAGTGAAGGATATGTGTGTTGCTGGTGCCATCCAAAATTTCACCACTCAGCTTTCACACTATAAAAAGGGAACTTCTGATCGTCGATGTATGAAGTTAAATTACTGTAACAGATCATTTATATTCGATTAATGATTCTATCTCATTAATTGTGAATTCCAAGCATTGGTTACAGATAATATGACTGAGGCCTTGTTATTCTTGTCGCACTTCGTGGGCGATATTCATCAGGTATATAAATAGATTGTCTATTTATCCACTGTTTTTTCTTTTTTTCCCGTCTCTTGATTTTATTTTTTTACTTTTTTCGTATATCTTTTCATACTTCAGCCGCTGCACGTGGGGTTTACTAGCGATGAAGGTGGGAATACCATAGACTTGCGTTGGTATGGGCACAAATCGAATTTGCACCATGTGAGTATATCGACTAAGTATTGATTAGATTTAAGACCTGTGACATGGTTTGGACTTTACCTTGTTTTGTTTTCTGAAACTTAGGTATGGGATAGAGAGATCATTCTCACGGCTGCTAAGGACTATTACGGCAAGGACGTGAGCCTTCTTGAAGAAGACATAGTGGGGAACTTCACCGATGTAAGATCAACACGGTGATATCTTTTCTCTATTTTGGAAACGGAAAATCTGGAAAACCAATAATAATTTTCGTTTGTTACTCATGCCTATGGATACACAGGGAATCTGGCATGATGATGTCGCATCTTGGAAGGAATGTAGTGATATCCATACTTGTGTAACCAAGTCAGTTCTTACTCTCTCTGTCTCTATTTTTCAATTTCAGATAATGATAAATAAAAAATTACCTTTTTTTCAAAAAATAATCTTTAAATGGCATGAATGTGTACGTACAGGTGGGCTGTGGAAAGTATAACCATAGCTTGCAAATGGGGTTACAAAGATGTTGAGGCTGGTATGACTCTAAAGGGTACGTAAGAAGAGACTTATTTTCAAAATAGTCACATTGAGCAACGATATACGTCGAAAGTCATGTACAGAAACTGTAGAACTCTTGTGTGATTATATCTTATGTGTTGCTGATCATTTTCCCAAAAGATTTCATCCCTGCAAAGATCTAACCATACAAGTGTTTCAATAATTTCGTTATATGAAATTTCCAATCTTGTCTTCCTTGTATTGTGCCATCTTTATATTTGCGGTTTCAAAAGGGAGCAAACTGTAATTTGCGCTTGAATAGTTCAATATAATTTCGTTTAACGATTCTTTTGTTATGCAATTGACAGATGAGTACTTCAACTCCAGGCTACCTATTGTCATGAAAAGGATTGCCCAGGGCGGAGTTCGATTAGCAATGGTACTAAATGATGTTTTTGGAGACTCAAATGATGATACAATCTCCTTATTCGACAATCTCCTTCGATCTACCTAACCTGGAAATTTGGATAATATATATCCGAATTTATGTCTAACAATTCGCATTGATAAAGTACGATTCTTCATTACGTATTCCTAGGGTTCAACTTATATGTGGTTATCATCCAAATGAGAACATAGAATCTATAACAATTAGATAATGTTATGCCGTATCGAGCGTGCGAGTCTATTATATCTTGTTAGATAATCGTATATAAGACTTCTCTTGTATCATTGTACTATTGATGAAGCATTAATATGTATTGGGATTCGAGTTGTTCCGTATCTGGAGTAACTAGTAATCATATTGAGAAATGCTACACTAATCCAAAATTTGTATCTGATTTTGTTTCCGTTTATGTAACATTGCTCCATCACATTTCATTCTGCTCTTTGATATTATTAATTTCTACATACAGCAATACAATCTCCGGGCCCTTTTGCTTTTAGTAATGTGAAGTGAAATGTTACTAACTCGTCTAGAAATTCAAATTATTATAAATTATGTAGCATGTTACAAGTGATGGTAAATAAAGAGGGTTGCAATAGATTGATGGTTAGCTGTAAAAAAAAATAGTTACACTACATAAAATGAAATCAAATAAAATAGTTGTGAGATTTGAATCCTGAATGACTCTAATGGTTCTGATATTATTTTAAAATAGTATATATATATATATATTATTTTAAAATAATATATGAAATTTCACCTTAAAGTTTTATGATGGAACATTACCTAACTTTTCAAGGTATGGAAAAGGATAAAGGAATAAAATATGAAGTGAAGCTTATCTTTGTAGCTATCAATATGCCTAATGGATAATTATAGATCTAGACCATCATATCTTTTGTACCATTTAAATTACAAGTAAGGTATATCATTTAAGGTAATGGTCCAAAAGAAATAGAAAAAAAAAAAAACAAAAAAAGCTAAAAGTGTAGATATCTTATTTTGATGTGAAACTAATTAGTTAGCCTCCAAAAGTGACCGACTTTTGGTTTGATGAGGTCATTGTAGATTCATGATGATGATAAAATAGAAATAAGATGAAAATTAGTTCCATTAAAGGCAAAGGACAAATTCATCTTTAGTTTATTTTGGAAATTAATTTCTTTAGAGTTAAAACACCATTCGGCGGATCTACAAGTCTGTAGGTCCGCTAATCGCGTGACTGAGAAGAAAATTGTGCTACTTCGTACTAGACTTGTACCCATAGTTAATCCCCCGGCCCATTAGATGGACACGATAAGCTGTCAATTGTTCCGCGAGGAATGGCAGTTTAACGACAAGTCTACGAATCAGATCCGCAGTTGTAGATCTCAGACCAAGTTCCGCCCTGTCACAGCAGCGGGTTCCATTCGGGGGAAGGTACGCGCTGACCCTTCCCCCGGATTATTTTTTGTTATAAAAAAAGAATTCCGTATTCCTCCCTGAACTATCAAACATGTTTCCACTTTTTGTTACCAACTTTTTTTTCTCCTTGTTACATTAAAAGCTATTATGCCCGGCTGAAAAATAGGCTGAAATTTCATACTTAGCTTTAATACTTTCTTACTTTTTTGGCATTTCAAGTCTGAAAAAAACTAAAATTTCAAGCAAAATTGGCTCAAACTTTTTTCCCTCGATATCTTAAGTTTCACAATTTCTACTAGAAACCATTTTTTTAACAGTTAAACAAACACGTAATTGCACAAAAATTAGCAATTGACCATCAACATTAGAATAACTATAAAAACAAACTTTAGGATCATATATCATAATTTTACAAAAACTTTTCACATCCTACACAACATCGAAATGTTTAACAACGAATCCGAAGGATCATTTCTTCATAAGGATGGCAACGTGTCGAGCTGCTCACATAAGTGTAAAATTTACAAAATAACTGAAGTTGCATAAAAAAAAAAATAATAATAATAATAAATTAATGCTAAAATTGAAATAAAATTTCCTATTAAAAAATTTGACATGAAAAATTATTGAGGTGACTGTAGTCACATTTAACGAAGTAATAGGTCCGTCCCTGCTCAGGCTAAGCTACTCGCGAGTAACTCATTCTGAACTCACTCGATCACAAGTAACTCAAATCGAGTTTGAGCTCTTGATCTGCGGAATTTGAATTTCGAGTCAAGTTCGAGTAACTGGCCTGTCTTCGGGGTCGAGAACGAGGCCCCGAAGAGAAGAGAGAAGCAACAGTGTGGGCTAGGCCCAATACCACCGCAACTTTCACCTGTCCCCGCCTGGGGATCCGACGGCCGTAAGTTAACCTCCTCGAGCAACACCCACCGTCGATCATCATCTTCTCCCTTCTAGTACCCGCCATATCGTGCGGTGCTTATTTGGGCTGTGTATTTTTTTATTATTATTATTATTTTTTATTCACTTGTAGTTTTGTTACAAGTGAGGGAAAGCTTAAACAACGGTTGTTAGCTTGTGTTTATATAGGCAGTGATGAAGTATTATTGCCCCTTGTTTTTGTCCTAATTACGACATCGGAATTTTCTAAAAATAGAATTTTTTATATTTTTTTTAAACACTCATTACTTTTAATATATATATATTTTTTATTTTTTTATTATTATTTTTTTTTTGAAATCAATGATTTCTATCGGTTTGCACCGTCCGACTAAGGATCCAGTGCCTCGCACCCACGATAATTTCCAACACGGACCATGGTTCAGCCTAGCAAGTTAGGGGGTATGACCCCAAGTGCGACACATGTGAATCGAACTCCCACCTCATGTCTGAAATCATAAGTACCGACCATTCGACCAGTAGACCGACCCCTTATGGTTCACCAGTTTATCTTATCTGTGATATGTATACAACTTTTAATTAAAATCAATTAATTTTATTGGTTGAGATAATTAGTGTGTTTACTTATTTACTATCTTTTTTTCCTCTCAATTTCAACTTGATTATTGAATTTTAGGGCGGGTTTTATGTTGCTTGATGATAATAAATTTATAAACTTATTTGTCATTAATTTTGTCCCAAACTATAATACCCAATTATAATTGAATTTATACATATTTGTGATTTAAACTGATTAGTCAAACACCAAAAAATAACTTGTTGATATTAAAGTGTTTCTCAAATGGGGTTCACCAAATATTATTATTATTTTTTAAGTGTTTATCTAGAAATTCATTCTTCAAAATTCATTTGCAAATCAATTTTTTCAAAAGTAAGGTTTATCCCAAACATATTCTTAGAGTTTGCCATTGTATATATCTTAAATTTTTTCTCTCGTGCAATTCTCATAATCAAATTCTTCAAATCTTCGTCACTATTCCAACATTTTCTAGTAGTGAATATTAAAAAGTTTCAATAATTAATCCTGTCACGACCTGGATCCAATGAGACCTGGCACGTGTTTTATATGCAACATGTTACTGCCATACATGTATAATATAATAACTTCCATGATTTTCTTAAAGAATGAAACTAAAAATTTACTACAAATTTATGTCCAAGCAAAGTACAACTACCAACACCTAGGTTTACTGGTTCAACTCACAACTTTCTATCATGCAAAAGGAAATTACACATGGTGGCCGACCAGGCCTAGACTCCTTCCTGACTTCACCCTTGACCTATCAGACTTTCTCAAGTTATACTATCTGCTACAACCGCCAACTCCTCGTCTTGTATGATGATGGATACTGTGAACAACTGCTCCACTATTTGCTAGTCTAAAAAAAAAAACTGAAACATAGAAGGCAGTAATAGCATTTTCTTAGTAAAAGTAGCAGGCTTATCGATTAAAGTATAAACCAAAACTTTAATTAGAAAACATAATATTGGATGAAACTTTACGAAAAACTTTTTGATAGAAAATGAGACTTATTGAAATGTCACTTTGTTCATCAAGCCATATCTTATTGTCGTTACACCACATTTTATATCGCCACCCTATAATACACATCTTCACGTCACATACATTAATCACACTTAGATACATTGGGCCCTTGAATGACGTGTTCGAAAAAGTACTATGCACCCGAGAACATGTATCTCGAGATTTTATGCATAAAGATTTCCATATGGGTGTTTCTCCACACCCTGAGTCCTACGAGAGATTTGAGCTCTATTTAAACGGAAGTCTATTTTTTGTTCTAGAACATGGCCCTTATGGCCATGGTTTTATTATGCAAATTCATCATATTTTCTCAAAATGTCATATATTTTCATAGAACACCACATATTTTCATAAAAACACCATGCCGTGTTTCCCCCAATACGCATTCTTATACGTAAAACAACGACTTCGGAAATACTTGCGTCATACACTTATGCCTTCATACATACACAAGTCATGCTTTCACATACTCGAAGTTTGTCCTTTATACCTCTCACACAACAATTATACGTCATTATGCACGTAAGGTAGGTTTACTTGTTTTTGTCTCTAAATGTCAATGCTTATAATATTTAATGCAACTTATGCATAATGCTTATAACATAGTCATCATATTCTACTCTCAATGTCCCGCTCACAATATTTTGTCGGGGTACGTCAATCCTTAGTCCGGATCGGGTCTTATAATAAGTAATTGTTCTTACTAGGCCTAGTCAGGATGTTAGTTTATGCATTATAGAAATCTCTTGATTACACATAACTATTCTCGTCATTTAGCTTCTCACTATTTCTTTATTAAGTCTATCGTCGTGTTTTTTCGTCTGTCGGAGTTACAACTCTAATAACTGGACAGAGGTTGATGTCTAATTCTCCACACGTAATTGTTCACATGTTAGGTCCATCTTGCCCGACTTCACTATTTGCCATCTTGTATCTGTGCTCACCTAACAAAGGGTTACCATCAGCGTGGTTCTCCTTAACAGTTACTTCTTCTTTATCATGTTTGTTTAAGTCGGAATACCTTTCTTAATTCCTATAAGTGTTTAGATTTCATCTACGTCGGGTTATTAGATTCTCTACAGATTCTTTCCTTTTAATGTCTCTCTTTTTCACTCTATCGCTCTATATAACTATGTCTGTCGTTATATTAATGCAAGTCTTAAATAGCAAGCAGTAACGTTGTCATTTTCGTTACTATCTAATGCAGTGTATGTGTATTAATATAGATGCATGAGTTAACAACATCTATTGTCACACCTTATGATATGTATTTTACGAAAATAATTTTAAACGACACGAAATCTTAAAGGTTGCTAAATTTATTTAGGAAATATCATAACCGTACCTGAGTCGTTGTCAGACAAGTCATACAAAGGCCAGTACTTATGCATATACGGTCACTATGCCCGTCACATCCCTAAATTTCCACTACTTCTAGGTCAAAAAGGACTCCATACTGCAAATTATTTACATGCAAGTCATATTCTAAATTTGTCAATGAGAATCAATAGACTGATAGGATATAACAGTCGACTGATTGTCCCTGTCTCAAATAACAACTCTAGTTTTCATAGGTTATTTTAAAGGTATTACCTGAATTATTATTTTAGAAGTCACAAGTAAGCCGGATTTTCAACAAACAAGGCCATTGTTGCAAGAGTTCTTGTCAAACTTTCCAAATATTGAAGTTAATTAACATGGTTTTATCGCCAATTGCTTTAACGAACGATATGTCTCGAGGCCACTAAGCTCATACCCGGGGCTGGTATGGTAATATCTCCATCACGTTTCAAATTTTTGGATGTTGATATGGCTGTAAAACTAAAAAACGAGCACATGCAAGTCAAATTTTGAATTTGTCCATCAGAATTAGTCGACTGATTACCCCTATTCTAGGTAAAAACTCAAGTTTTCAAAGTCTAAATCAACGGCATTACCTTTATTTCACTATTAGGAGGTCTGAGGAGGCCAATATATTTACATGCACCAAGGTTCTTTGGCTCTAAGTTAGGAAATGCGCATCTTCTTAAACGAATGCTACACAAATCGAATATTCTCCATTATAAGTCATATTAACACCAAAATTAGTCTTTGTATGTGGGAAAATCTCAATTTAAACTTGAAATCTAGTGAGATAAGGATGAGAAACGTACCAAAGATAGTCTAGAATACCTTAAAGATAGTCTAGGATACCTTATATTGCATCCTAAAAGTTCTTAGGTGACTTGGTTTAACCTCGAGTTGGCAAGACTTTGGCTAGAACTCTCCATTTTCTCACTCTCTCTATACTGAATATTATGGTGCAAATGGTGACATTTCATGGCTTTTGGTGGGCTTTAAAAGGTGTAGGGGTGTTATGACACGTGTCTTGATGCATGGACAACTTTTTGTATGTGGTAGAATCAATCGATTGATAGTGGACCATCAGTCGATTGGTTGTCTACTTATGGTCTGGTTAACTCTGATCAAAATTTCAGGGCTTTATAGTATGGGACATCTTGCAGTTTTTCGGAACCATGTGTAGTAAATGTAGAACATTCTGAGTACACAAACATTATAAACTTATTTATAAGCCTTACTAAGCGAACAGAAAGGGAGAATTGTTTGTTACCGCTGGAGCAAAAACTTTGTGCTCTTCTTTGTCTTAATTATCAAAGTGTAATTTCTTGCTCAGTTACGCTAAGCATTAAACTTATTCATGCTTTGCATTCGGATGCAAAACGTACATTAGTTCCATCATCATCACTATTGTTGTACCCTATTCAATTTTTGGTCCATAGATGTAAAGCTAAAACAAGAGTAACCACCATTAACATGATTGCTACAAGGACAAACTGTTTCCCGTACTTATAAATTTTTTTGTGTGTGTGACTAGACAGATCGGGAGGAATTTACCATTTTTGTCTGCGCACAACATATACAACTCATTCAACTATTGACAACATAGCGAGAAAGCAACACCCACCCATTTCGATAGGACAAAAGCACAAAAAAGCAATGATGAAGAGAAGACATAAAATAAGGGATCCTTGCTTCTGTTCCTCTGAACACGTTCACGAAAGTAGAAATAATGTCCGTAAAAAATAAAAGACCAAATGGATCACAGGCGTATGGCACGATCGAGAGGAAAGTAGTGCGAACGGACGGACAATGATTTTGGTGAAAGAATATGGATTATTGGTATTCGTGTGTTTTAGTGATGGAAAACAGAAACCACTTATAGTGTGATTTCATTCCATTAGGTAGTTGGATGACGTCATTTTGCTACTGGTGTGTGCCTCTTATGGGTGCCTTATGCTATTATTATTGTGATGAAAATTAAAAATCCGTATAAGCGTATTATAACCAATCAGAGTTTAGGTAATGCTCATATTTGTATACCTGAGACTGTTAAACTCTTACAAAATTGGGTCTGTATACTACAGATATCTTCTTAAAATAAGAGGCCACTATTTATACCTAATTCAACCCTACTTCCACAAATCACTTTTTATTTTGAGATAATTAGGAAATATTGTCTACTTCTATTTTATTATTACTACAAATTTAAATAAATTATTAAAGTTCTTTTGTTATAATTTTTAGGAACAAAAATAAGACAAGATATTAGAGATATGTTTGAAAATTAATAGGTAGTAATTCAACTTTTGAAAATTAATTTTGAAATATTTTAAAATTATGTGCCAACCAAAATGGACCTATTATTTATTGAAGTTAGAGTAATATTGTTGAGTTTGAGCAAATATACCGGTGGAAATTAGGAATTAAAACGAATTGATTCATTAATGAAAAAGCACGAGCTCAATTTGCGTGGGTTTGTTCATTTATAAAAAAAGACTAGTCAAATGGACTAGTCAAGTTTGAACAATTCCGGACTCGTGCGGCTCATTAATGACTTGGGCTCGCTCAATTAATTTTAAACCAAAACCATATATAACTTCAAATTAGAAAAGTAAATTTACGTAACTAATTAAATACATATAATTTATATTGAACATTTGATATAAACGATAATAATTTGTTATTAGATTGAAACTTTATAATATATTATTAATATTATGTTTTTTAAATTGTTTGGTAACGTATTCAATAATTTATTACTATTGAAATAACGCGAACGTAACGAGCCAAATTATACTCCAAGCCAATAACAAATTATTGAAAGAAGAATAGATAGCACTAGCACAATTAGGTTACTTTTGAATAATTTTGATCACATATTTGAGATAATTATCAATTATAGTGTCGATTATTTTACATTTAGAAAAAGTCTTAAAGTTAGTTGTTTCATTCACTTCTTTAGTAACCAAAATAATTGTTGTTATCCAACTTGTTTAATATGGGATGTTGACCGAAGTGAAATTAAATTTTCATTGCCTTTTATTAGTTGGAAATTATTGAAATTGTAGTTTATTGTTTGCATAAAATTTACTTCTTTTTTTCTAATATATATAACTAGAATAGTTTTTAGTAAATTTAACCGTATAATATTGCGATTACAGTAACTATATTTTGCTAGTTTTTACAATTTCTAAGTTGGGTTCGTGAACCAAAGAATAATTCTATTAGATAGAAAATCAAAGTTGATATCATTTTGCTATTTACTTCTATTTATTGTTTTAAGTAGAAGAAAAAAATAAAGAAGTGTCCGACCTAGGATTTATAGCTAAGGGAATCGATAGTTAAGGTTAAAATAAAATATTAAAAAATAATTAAAATGGGGGCCGTATAGTAAGAAATTGGGAAAGTTTTTATTTTTTCTATTGAAATTTTGATAAACTTCGGCAGCCTCACGACTCCTATCACCTTTGGTCAGCTAATGAAACATAGTGTGTAAATAACATCGGGGTCGGTAGACAAAGCCTCAATAAATCACATGTTTAGATACGTTAAGATTAAATGCAATTATTTTACAAATTTATTAATTGTTGTAACGCTTCTAACAAAAATTAAATCTGAGATAAAAATCCTTTTAGAGACACTTAATAATGGGGAGAGCTTTTATATATGCTAATTATGGTATACATAAAATTGGCGAGATGGATATTTATGTATGGACGATTAGAAAAGGAGGATCAATGATGACATGAAAATTTTTAAACACATAAGATTTTTTCTAATTATCAACGTATAAAAGATGCTATGGACAAAATTTGTCCACTTTGGTATATATGAAAATTCTACCCCTTAATTATCGCGATACTTTTCACTCTTGGACCAACCCGTTTAATTGGATTAAACAAAACACAAAGATTACTAATCAAGTACAAATAGGTAAACGAGTAGCCCTGTAAGTAATTATATTTTACTAAAATAACCCTTCATTCCTAAAGGCCTATACTGTATTGCATTGAAAATTATCTAAAATAATTTTGGAAATAACATTACAGGTTGATCTCTTTAGCAAAATCATTCGAGAAAAACATTTAGTAAAGTTGTATGTATGGTTATATTATCAAATCTAGGTTACCGCTTCAACTGAGGTCTAGTTTGGGAGCACGGTGTTTATCAAAATTCTCTTTTAAATCTATCTTTAAAAGTTAATTTTAAAAACGAATATAAACAAAATAATAATTCTGAAGTAAAACTAACTCGTAAGCACGTAAATGGCAAACAAACTATAATAGTAGGAGATTTTTTTTTTAATAAATGGGTTACCTTTCTAAATTATTTATCAAAATGAGTCACTT
>MKEJ01054193.1:0-14920 GCA_001753735.1 Embelia ribes
CGATGATGTATATTTTGTATTACCATTTGTTGTAGCCCTCGAGTTGCTCGGATTAGAACAAAGTCTAATATACGTTATGATGTTCAGTTGTTAGTTAATATTCATATTGAACAATCATTGTGAGTAGCGTACTCTGATGTTGATGTTGGCATTGCTGTTGTTAGTATATGAGCCATATGCAGGCTAAATGATATTTTTTTACTATCTATATGGGCTATATATAGGCTAAGCAGGTATTTATTTTTATACAGGCCATATGCAGGCTATAGTGTAGATTTTCCGTTTGCTTATTTTGTTAGCGTTGATTTATTTTTTGCATAGATGTTGTTGATGATTGGATTGTTGTAGCACAAGTGGTGCAGCTTTGTGACATCGTTAGTATTTCATATTTTAGTTAAGTTCGCATCCCCGGGTTAGTCGGGATTCGGAGCACGACAAGTTTTGCCCCAAGGTGGAGAAGTTGCATTTTCTTGGGTTCTCATGATGAGTGATGTGAGTGATCTATCATATAATCGGTCTCTTTGTTCATTAAAGGTATGTATGTAGTAGGGCTACTACAAGGAAAATTCATAATCTTCATGAGTGGTAAAAAATCCTAGTAAAGTGGAAAGTGCTTCCAATGAAGAAGTTCTTCGGTAATGAAATTTTCTAGGATCAAAATTCCTTAAGTGCTAGGTGGTTTCATATGTTGAATTGGGGATTATTCGCGGCATCATGTGGGGGTTTATTTATTCATTATAATTTTGCTCATATTATAATGGAATAAATAGCTGAGGACGTAGCCCTAGAGAGTGGATGGACCTCTTTAAAAAATATCACGGCATTCATTATTTCTTTATACATATTATTTATGTTGTTTGCCTGTTTTTGTTTTGACTATACACATCTACATGTTCTTCCACATCATGGTCTTTGAAGGGATTGATTGGTTTTACCCTAAGTGGCTAAGGACCAATTGATCCCTTAACAAGTGGTATCAAAACCGTGGTTGCTTGTTTTGTGGATGATAGCCATGGAGACAATTGGATCAAGTATGATAGAAACTCGGTGTTGTGAGTTTCTTGATTCTTTGAAGAAGATAAAGATACATGGGTGCTTGCTAGCTGTAATGTCCCTGAAATTTCTGCATGAAATATTGTAGAACGAAGTACGAAGTCTTAACGTGTAGATAGAAATATTGTAGTGTGTAGAACTTGTTGCATGTTAAACGAGTAGTTGTGGCTTCATATACGTACATATTATGCTCTTATTAGCGTATCAAAGTCGTAGCCTTAGCGTTGAGTGGTTTACTTAATATATTAGTTGTGTGGGAAGTTGGAATTGGGAGTAATGTTGGCGGTTACGAAATTTGATTGTGATTGTTTAAGTTGTAGTTAAAGTGTAGGGAGGGGTGTCGACACACCCAAGAGGGGTACCAGTACCCCAGTGCTCTAGAAAACTTCTGTTAGCCGGTACACCAAAGTAGGGTATAGGTGCCGGTATACCACACAAAAAATCTATGGGCCCGGGATGCTTTATGTCCATCAGATCCTTATACCCCACACTAAAGTAGGGTACGGTTACATAAGAGAGAGTGTGTGTGAGAAGAGACGACAAAAAGTGGGTTTTTATTCAAGGGCTGATTTCATCTCTTTTCTGAACTTATACGTGGAATATTTTTGGGTATTCTTGATCCTTGAAATAAGGGCATTCTTTTAAGGTAAGTCTCGCTTCTTATTTTATTCGTTTATTATTTCTCAATTTCCATGCCTTGTTCGTACGTGAAAGATAATTTGATATTCTTATCCCTTATTCCGAGGTGAATACTTTTATATGTAGGTTTGTGTTGATTTGGATTCATTTTCTAGATCAAATCCGTGGCGACAAAAGAGGCCAATTTGGATGTTTTCATTTGCAAGGCTTGAGATGTGCTTTTTTGGTATTAGAGGTACGAATAGACTATGAAATAACAATATATGCGTAAGTCTATATGTGTTCCTTACGTGTAATTTTATGAAGTTGAAGTATGTTTTCTTGAAGTATATTAGAGTTGAATTGTTTGTTATTTGAATACGTTTATATGTAGAATGAAGCATGAGTAGAAGTAGATTGAATTACATTATCTTATGTGTTGGCATTTTATTCGTTGTTTTGAACTAAAATAAAGTTTTTAATATATGAGAAGTTTTGAAATAATTTTCTTAAACGTTGAAGCTTTGAAAATGAGATTTTTAAAAAATAAGTGAAAGTAAAGAATTTGATATTTTATGAAGGAGCCGATGCTCAATTTATTATTGAAGTGGATAACGAAGTTTTACAAAGTTTGAACATTTAAATTTGAAGTTTGAACATTGTTAAATTTGAAGGAAGTTACATTGCATTTATGGAGAATTGAGTCATTTTCTATTTATTTTTGGAACAAGTGTCGAATTTATGAAGTTTTAGAAGAAAGTAAAGAGAAGGCTTGATGCCTTACGTGAAAGTCGAGAAACCTGATCAGAGATATAAACTATAAATATTCCACGAAGGGAGCGATTTATAGTATAGATTTACGAAAGAATCTAATTTAAGAAGAAAACAAATTAAATGCTAGTCTCAATCTTTTATAAGTTGAAGTCTTGAAGTGAAGTTGAAATCGTTGTCAAGTTGTATTGCATTGCATTCATTCTTTTATGTGGATTTTTTTACATTTAATGACACAACATAACATCACATGCATTGTGTTATTTAGTAGACTAACTCGTGCATTTTTCTTTTTCATATTGTATCAATATTTATTATAGGTGTGGAGACAAGGCATTCTTGAGATGGCTCAGAAGTTTTCTTGTCAATATTTTTTAAGATAAACTTGTTAGTTTATATTTTGTATTGGATACATTCATGTTATTTATTTGGCCTTAGTAGTATCATAGTTGAATTTTATGATGTAGTTTTATTTTGAAATATGATGTAGTTGACGTTAGCCTTTTGTATTATATTTTATTGTAATATATTTTATGTTGACTAGACGGGGTGTATAATTTTATTATTTGTTCAAGCAAGTAGATTATTAATGTTGTACATATGGTGTTTACTTGGAAATTGTTATTTGTAATTTGTAAGCAGGCTATATATATATATATATATATATATAAGTTGAAATTAACAACTAAGATGTTCACGTTTTGTATGCTAATCTAAACAAAACAATGCCGGAGGACCATGACAATTGGCGCATCTGTTACATCATTTGTTTGTTTTACAGTGACTATTTCTTGTTAAAAAATGTTCCATATTAGTAGATTAGAACGAAATTTTGTATGAATCGAAAACCCACTACAATAAAAACACACTCCCTTGGTTTTAAGATAATTATCATTTAAATTAAGGGCACGGTAATCCAGAAGGCATTAAATAGCATAAATTATACAAAAAATAATCATTTTTACCACATTACACTTTTGTAAAAATATTCAAAGTGTTGCTCTATCATTTATTAATGTGCGAAGTAGTTAAGAAAGATACAATTGAAATTTTTATTTTTTCTAAAATGTTGAATTAAAAGAAATGAAAAGAATTCTCCAGGGTTATTAAATAGTAACGCAGCTGTGCTGAGTGTTTGACTATTTTTATGTCAGAGTCATACTTAATCCTAGATATTCACGATAATGTATCATTCGTTTTCTTTGTTCGAATAAATAATAATAGTACAACAATATCTGTTCTTGAAAATGAAATAAATTGTTTTTACCTTCCACCTTCAGTTTTACTTTTAACTTAGATTAATCCTATAAAACGACATTCAATTGTTAACACGTAGTCAAATGTTTTTATATTATCGTATGTTCTTATAGAGCACTAATACTATCAATCTTTTATCCTGAGAGAGTGGATGTAAACACTATATACATATATGTATCTATATATATGCCGTTACTCATATGGATCACATGAACCGGGGTATGTTGTGCTAAACAATCACTAAACTTTTATGAATAAGAATATGTGGAACTTTGTTTGGTACCAACCAAGGATAGTCAACAAATTAAGTATCCCCCCTAAAAGTTTTCTACTTTTACACTTAGGCCTCGTCAATTCCAAAAGTAATCTTCCCCCCCAAATGCATTTAAGGATCGTTACCTTAATTTTAGCAAAACGTGACTCAATAGGTCTTAATTATAGGCCTACTATGAAACATGATACGCATTGTCTAGTCATGAAAATGAGTCTATACAAAATTTCTTAGATTATTGTTCTAAATTTAATTTTTATATTAAATTTTCTGTTAAAAATTTTATATGGAACATAGCTCATTCAATTTTTTTTTTTTGGAATTTTAAGAAAATATACAAACAAATAGTGTTGTGAATTTAGCATTTTATAGCGCGAATTAATAAGAACGCCTATAATATATATATATATGTATATATGTATATGAATTTCATACAAGTATATTAAATGGTAGGAGACTATCGAACTTTCATTTATTGAGAAATTGCATTCGTATTGAAAATGTTTCAATAGTGTGAATATTTTAAAAACAGACACACAATTGTAATGAGTCCACTAGTAAAAACCCAGGATTTACAAAATCATTGGTGGATCAAAGGGTTAGGAGGGATGTCGCCCTCCCGAGCTCCGAATGTTTTACAAATTCATGTAATAAAAATTAAAATTTTTCGTATTAAATTTACTATATGGCTTCCTAAGAAAAATTAATATTGAATATAAAAACCCAACTGTATACGAAAAAAACCTAAGTGGACGAACCCCAAATAAACTTTTTTTTATCACTTTTGAAACACTTTTTTCTAGTAAGGACAGTTAATATATTTGTGTCTCTGGTAAGATCAAAATATGAATTTGTCCCATGATTTATCTATTTGTCTGATGAAAGTGTTAGATTTACCTATACTTTTTTATTTAGGAAAATCATTGAAAAAACCTCCGAGGCTTGATTTTTTAACAATTTAATCCTAAAATTTATGTGTTTGATGTTATCCTGTTCAACTTAATGTAATGAAATGTATGGCTATTTTCTTTAAAAAAAAATGCGTTTGCCTGACATTAAAAAAAATCTTTCACTTAATTAATGACAAAGTTTTTCTTATCAATTTTCTAACTAAAATAATTATAATTTACATAGAATATATCATTTAGAAAAAATTGTTCGTCTCTATATATATTTACTATTTGATTATAAATTCCCAAATTAATACACACACACATATATATGATATATTGATGCGGAATTGAAATATATAAGTATTTAAAAATTTTTCATTTTTTCTCATTTTTCATTTCACACACAATGCCTTATATTATAATTTTAAGGAATTTGAAAAGTTTATCTAATAAAAAGGCAATACGGTCCAATTTTTTGACAGTAGGATCTATTTGAAGAGTTATTGAAACTTAAGGAAAGAAATTAATAAAGATTGAAACTTTTTGACTATTTTGGCAAAGATCAAAGTGAAGGGTAATTTTGCTAAATGCTTTATTTATTTATATAAATTGGAAAAAGAGTGCCTAATAATTTTTTTAAAAGTGTAAGGTTGGGTAATTCATTTTTAATAAAAAAAATTATAATTAAAAATTTTGAAATTAATTTTATAATTTCATTTTGAAGATTGGATTTTGTAGCTAGAAAGAGTTTTAGTCTTTTAGACACTCTTTCCACGTCATTCAACTATCAAATTGTACTGGGAGCCCATAAGCTGGGAGAACTGGAAAACAGTGGATCAAGGGGCTGGAGTAGCTATTTTCAGTCTCTAAATAATTAAATATTAAAATTAAATAAATTTTTAAATATAATATTTTTGTAAAATAAATATTTAACTATTAATTAGAAAATTAAAGGTGCAGATGTACCGAGATTGGTCTGCCAGCATTACCACTGGGAAAACCCCAAGTTTCTAAAACTGTGATATCTTCTCACTCACTTACGCACTACTTGGTGAAATTATTGGATAGTATTTGACGGTTTAATATTTACATTGTTATTATTTGTTATTTTAATTTAAATAAGTTAAAATTTTTAAGCTGAATGTTTTTAATTTTTTTTAATAAAAAATAAATTGATTTATTTTTATAAAATCTGCAACAAAACAAATCCATATCAAAATGTAATTAAATAATAACAAATAATAAAATTTAATCCTACCATGAGTTTGGCTAGGAACAAAAAGATTCCTAGCTCGATTCTCCTCAGAGACATTAATAAGTCCAGCCAAGTGTAATGAGATGATCACGTTATTGTCTCCTAACATTTTCGTTGTATTCATTTGTTGCAATTTTTACACTTGCCAGCCTTTTTTTAGTGTAAACGATTTTCTATTTGTTAAAGATCATAAAAATCTTCCTGGTGTTCACAACAATTCAACATGTTCGTAGTATTCTTACATTTTATGTATTTCACTAGTAATTATTAGAATTTAAAAATATTATATGACTTACTAAAGTTAGAAACTTTACATAATAATGTTTCGTGAAACATGGCAAGTATTAAAATCTATTATTGATAGCGTTCAACCAACGTGTAATAGTAGCATTCATGAATATCACCATTAATAATATATGAAGCCTTTCAAAAATTAGTTTCAAATTTTATTCGAGATTGAAAGATAGAGTGTATTTGGTTACAATTTTTAACAAAAAAATACTAAATGCTAAAAAATAGAATTGAATTGCATAATAGTACTATGCTTTTTAAACAAAAAAATAAAAACTTTGCTTAAAAAAATAAAACAAAGAAGCCCAAAATTTATTCTTAAGGTAATAAATGCAAAATCCTCATCCATAAAATCGAAAAAAGATCGCCTTTCGCTCTCTTGCCTACCTATTCTTGTGCAGAGAGCCCCTCCTCACACTCGCCAAAGCCCCCTTTCTCTCTCTATATATTATTTTCATATTTACGGATAATTATAATAATGGATCCTTTTGTTTCATTCAAAGTTCAATTGGGTCCAATAGTTTCAATTAGAACGGTAACATTTCTCAAAATTTCAATAAGTAACAAAATTGGGACCAAAAGTAATTTCAGATGGTCAAAATCATATAGGAATTGACTAATTTGTAATTTATTTAAATACAAATGAATCTTTGCCATGATTATTTATCTTGTTATAGTCTCCAAATTGTTATAGTGCTCTTATTATGGGAAAAACCTTCAAAGGATACAAAATATGCCACTTTCTATGAAATTTTGGGATAAAATAAGTCATATTTCCAAAATATGGTGGACTATTAATTTCAATTGAAACTATATAACCAAATAGAAATTATTTTCAAACTGCAGGGGACCATTAATGCAAAACACTCTTGCATATGCATGTACTTAAAGAAAATAAAAATATATATATCTATATATATATATATAATTTCAAATATGTACTTAAAGTTTCACTCTCTCTGTATAAATACCCCCTGGCTCCCTCGGATTTCACCCTCTGTTCTAAATCTCGCAAGTCGAAGCCGCTAAACTATTATATACACACACACACACGCACATATATATATATATATATATATTTGTACACACATATGGAGAGAGAAACACAGAGAGAGAGCAACTCAACAATGTCGGTTCGCGGAGAGGACGATCCTCGAATCCAGGCCATCAAATCCCAAATCCGCGTCGTCCCTAATTTCCCCAAACCAGGTTTCTTTAATTTCTCTCTCTATATATATATGTCTATATATGTATGTATAATTTCTATGTTCTTATTTTAATTTATTGATTTGTTTGATAAAAAAAAAAAATAGGGATTATGTTCCAAGATATAACGACATTGTTGCTGAATCCGAAGGCGTTTAAAGACACCATTGATTTGTTCGTTGAGCGCTACATTGGGAAAAACATTTCCGTTGTTGCAGGTTTTTTTTATTTAATAATTATAAATTTTTTATATTCCTTTTCACTTTTTTTTTTTTTATTTGTATCCTATTTAGCTAATTTTCAAGAAATGAGACATTTAATTTTTGTTCTCATAAAATTTCAAGAAATGAGATACATCAGTCTCTAATTTCTAGAAATTGATTTTTAGATTTGAAACAAATTCTAAATTGACCGATGGGCCAAGAAATTGCTACTCCCATTTCTCCAATATTTTTTTCTTGCCCTTTTTAATTGTCCTGGTCTCTAATTAGTTATGTACATAGTAATATTTCATATTATTCAGGTTCAGTTTAGAGACACTGATTTGGTAGTAATTTCTAAAAAGAGGACAAAATAAATTTTCGTAGTGTTTGGAGAAAGTCTGGTGGGAATGCTCATAATTCTCTCTTGAATTTCTTATAGATATGGTAGCTGCTATTTTCTTGAAGTTAATATTTCTTAGATTATTAATATTATTATTATTATATGTTTTTTTGTACAGGTCAGTAAATCCTGTAGGTCCTCTTTGGTTTTCCAGCTTTTAATTTTTTGATTTAAGAAAAGAAGCTTTGCTGAAATTGAAAGGCTTATATCTGGCTGCAGTTAAATTTTATTGGGAGTAAGCCTCTTCAAAAGTATTCAAAATAAAAAATTTCCTAATAAATATTACTAACGTAGAATAGTAAGAAGAAATGTATTTTTTTGGACAACTGTATGCTTCTTACATGTTAAAATTTTTTAGTGTCATTATATGTTCTCTGTTGTGTATTGCCATTCTGTATAAAAAGCATTTGAGTATCTGTTTGGAAGAAGTGGATAGTTTCCTTTTCTTTAGAATTTGTAAATAAATCATAATCAGTGTTGGTTCCATTAGGCATTGGTGATTCCTTGGCTATTCAGATTTACTAATCGTCTGATCATGTTATTATAAATAGTATGAAGGTTTTAAACATACATGTTCCTAGAATTTTTCCACATACTTCTTAGCAAAATGTACGACATTGGATTTTTGTGAGTGTCGATACAATCTTTTAAAAGGCTTGGATTATATGTGGGGCATTCTTGTATGTATAAAATCCCAAATCTTATAAAATTGTACATTTTTTGTCTTAAATTTAATCAAGTTGCTGTTATTGATCACATACAGATAGTCTACTCATAAAATTGGCTGTGAGCTCTTCAAATACTATATATGCTGTAGCTGGATGATATTTCACTACAGAGCTGTGAAAAACTTAACATAAATCTCATGAATCTGGTGTGACCGGAAACCAACATCTTCATTTGTAAAATAAAATTGTATGATCACTTTCAGAGACCTAAATAAATTACCTCTTGGTATAATCCTAAAGCGATCAACCTTATCCGTATTGATGTGTTCCTGTTTGCCGACTTCTATGTAAAATTTTTTTTGCAGCTTTTTTTTTATACTGTTACCTTGGTATATTTTTCTGTGTTTGCAAAAGTTCCCGAGTGACCTTGTGGTGATGCTTTTTGATGGACATTAAGAAAGATTTAGTAGCGTGTGTACTGATTCGGAGTATGACTATAAAAGTGTTTTTAGCAGCATTCCTGTGTCATTGATTACTTTGGTGGTGAGTTTTGAACGGTTCAGAGGAGCAACTGTGGGTTGTGCTAATATCGAATTTAGGTGGATGGTGATGAATTGCCCACTTTTAGGACCCACCAACATGGGTTTATTTCTTTTGCCTTCATTCTAGTGTTTGTGTGCTAAATAGTTATCGCTTGACAAACTGTTTAGAAGTTTGAAGCTTTTATATAGTTCTCAATCACGATAATATTTTGTTTTTAAAATGGTTTTTGTGTATGTTTTGAAGTTCATAGTTCCTTCAGTACAAGGCTTCGTATGTCGGTTCCAGTAGATTCTTTTCTTCAGACCAAATTGCATTGTTCCTTTTCACATTATAGGACAACTGTTCTCATAATGACAAGTTTGATTATGCCTAGGAAACTCTAATGACACACAAGAAAGTTTAAAAATCCAGACACGTCAAAATAGCATGATTGAATTTTGTTTGACAATGTGAACAAAATCTTTTTTTATCTTTGAGTGCCTTAAATTAGTCTCAGCACTATGGAAAACTCATCTGCTAGTTATTAATTTTTCCTTGTTTTGTTCATTGCTGGGCCCCTCAGCTCCTATAATGATAAATCTGTTTAAGGTGGCTTATTTGATAATATATTCTTTTTCACCAATGATGGTCTCCAGTGTAGCTTATCAAGCTAAAAGAATAAATGATGGGTGTCCATTATAACTTTTTCTCTTTCTTTGTCCATTAGATTTTCTATCCATTTCTGTTTATTTTATGTGTAACAGCATAAAGATTACTATAGCTCTTTAAATTTCTTGCCAAAGTGGATATTGGGTTTTGTTCTACATGTTATAATTCAAATCTTGACCTTGGAAACATGGAGTCTAGAGCTTTTCTGGCGTGTAGTATTATTTTTCGTTTGTTCTTTACATTCCCTTGACATGTCAAAAAGTATTTTTTTTTATGAAAATATACACATTAGAAAGGTGGTGAACACATGCTTGAGTATCAATTCAAGAACAACCTCAATAATGTTTTATAGTTTTGTCAAACATTTGAGGTGCTTAATACGTTTTTAGTTGTAGTTGTAGATGTAGATTAGATTGGGTGAATTGAGTTTAACTTTTGCTTTTGTGCAGTAAGAGGATTGCTTCTACTTCTTTATAAGTGACTGTTTATTTCGGTACTTTTCTTTTTGTTGACCCATCAAGTATGATCCATTTGAAGATTTGTTTTATTGATAGGTTATACGTGTGGGGATTGTTAGCTAGCTTTATTATAGAGTAGGGTTTGTGAGGTCACTTTCTTTCGATAAAGTGAGCCATCATTGTTATTTTCTTTTAATTGTGTATGTTATTGGTAGCAAAATAATTCAAAAGCATTGTAAATTGGTAAAATATATAAGATAACATTTAGTTACATTCGATATGGTCGCTAGAAGCTTAGCTATCTTTTCATAAGACCTTCCGAACACAAACTTTTAGAATATCGAATTCTGAAACATATCGTCCTCCTATTTTGTGGTAACAATTAAATGGCATCTGCATTGTCTTTCTTTGGATTTGCATGTCTTTAGCTGATGATGTGTACTAGGCTTTTTTGCATTTCAACAAGCCTATATAGTTGCTTGTTTTAGATACTTGAATTAGATTCTTCAGACATACTCATCCTACCTTGCTTTTGTTTTGCTAGGTATAGAAGCGAGGGGATTTATTTTTGGCCCTCCTATTGCATTGGCTATTGGAGCAAAATTTGTGCCTCTGAGAAAACCCAAAAAGTTGCCTGGTAATTTTCCTTTCAAGTGATAGCTTATAGTGAAAAAACCCAGGTATATCTTTGTTTTGAGGTACTGACTTTGTATCCTAGTTAATGCAGAAATATATCACAAGAGGCTTGAACGAGTTTTTCCATTTTCTGCTACTATTACAATTCTGATTATATGTATGAACAGTGCAATGACACTGGTCAATCTGTTTTATGCTCCAGTGCAACATGGATTTAGTTTCTTGGCCACGTTTAATTGACTTTACTATGGTTGATCACATTAAGCTGCAAACTTGGAACTATCATATGTAATTGATTGATCATTCTCCCTTGGATATTTGAAGGTCTATGCTAGTGATTTTTACCTCGAGTAACCTCAGCATTTCATATTAGTTTTAGTTTAACTATGAAAAAAAAAACATGTTTATGGTCTCTTGTTTTCGATAGGTGAGGTTATATCAGAGAAGTACACGTTGGAATATGGAACCGATTGTATAGAGATGCACGTAGGAGCAGTTGAAAGTGGTGAGCGAGCTTTAGTCGTCGATGATTTAATAGCTACTGGTGGAACCCTCTGTGCTGCCATGAACCTATTGGGTACTTCCTTCTATAAATATTTTAATATCTATCGAGCTTGTAAAAGTTTACTTTGAGCTGTACGAGTGTTTTTTCATCCTTCTTTGCTTGTCTTTCACCACAAAGCATATGCTAATCCCCATCTCTAAGCGATTCAAAATTATTTCAAATGTTGTGAAAATGGGGTAAATTTCATTCCTAGTTTCTAGCCGTTTTGCCAAAACATTTCATTTCATGTGTTGGTCCAACTTATTTCCTTTCGAGGATTATAACAAAGTGTTTTATTGCAGAACGTGCAGGCGCAGAAGTTGTAGAATGTGCATGTCTGATTGAATTGCCCGATTTGAAGGTGTGTATGTTTGGTTTTTTGTTCTGCTTTACTAAAAAAATTTGTTGACAAAATTTTATCAAAGAAAAGCTCGGGGACCTTTTTACTTCTAGTAATTATTTATTTTTTTCTGACATTCCTATTTCATGATAAATATTTTCTATTAAATGTTTCAGGGCCGAGAGCGACTGAAGGGCAAGCCCCTGTATGTGCTTGTGGAGTCTCACTAGTTGGCAGTTGCAGCATTATAAACAGTAAAAATTGGAGATTTATCAAGCTGGCTTGATCTTTTATTATTTCGTAGATCCTTTTTTTCATTTTTTTGCCCCTCATTAGTGACTCTTATTGAACTTTGATGGTTCTGGGCCTATTCTCTCTTGGAGGAACTCAATTTTATGGAAAGGTCTTTTTAGCACTCTGGGATCTTGTACCAAGGTGAATGGTCGGCTTTTCTTATTGATGTCATGAGATTGCACTAAATAATTTAGGTGCTTGCGTATCAAAAAAAGCACCTGGCTTGGCAGCCCCTGGGTCCAACAAATGTTTGGAAATTTGGGAGGCGCAAATGAATGTCACGAGACTCACATTCTTTCCGTTGGGAGCATCAGATGAATGATGCAGAGTACGTAGTCGTAGTTGTAGTCGCAGTTGCACAAACAGTACTAATGCTCCAATCTTTGAAAAGTGCCATACGCATTCCATGTCACAACAATGGTCGCAAAATCTATTAGCATACGTGCGTTTTAATTGGTGATTATTTTGTCCTGTCATTATTATATTACTAGTGTCCCGAGTAAGATTGAAATGCAAGTACAAAACTGTAATTCTCCAAATTATACAAAATGTTAAAAAAGAAAAAAAAAAAGGAAGAATAAAAAGCTACATTGTATTATGAAAAAGATAATAAGGTGAAAACGAAGGGCTAAAATTACTTAATGGTTAATTTGGTCACATTTATTTTCCGTTGCTAAATTTCCGTTGCAAAATCCGTTACTAAATTTCCGTTGCTAAATCTGTTGCTAATTAATATCTATTGCTAAATCCGATACTAAATATCCGTTGTTAAATCTGTTGCTAAATTTCCATTGCAAATGCTACTGCTATATTTCTGTTTCTGATTCCGTTGCAAATATAATATTAAAATATAAAAATGATAATAATAAAATTTTAAAAAATAATAATAAAATGACCGCTGCAAATTCCATTTCTAAAATGTACGAAAATAAATATTAAAAATTTTTATTAAATAAACAATCAATAATCGATAAAAAATACAATAAAAAATCCATGATTGAAATCAGAGAAGAAGCGAAAGCAGGAACAATGCAAAAAACAATTGCCATAAATAAATTTCTATTGAAATTGAATTTCACTTTTTCATACACATGAATTCAGAATCTACTTATAAATAAAATTAATAAATAAATAAAACCAATTAGAAAAGCGTAAACTTGGAATTGAACATCAATAGAACTGTTTCAATCTACATTAATCAGCAAAAGACAATGATAACAAAGTATAATAATTTCATACACAATACCTACAGTCAAATAGGAAATGTAAATTGTAATTGTGAAATACAATTACCTATGTTCTTGAACTCTTATCCTTCTTATACAAAATTGCAAACATACAAATGTCTTTCATTTATTTTGTTGAATAGCTTACTTGCATCATTAAAAAATCTACATATGGCACACATAAATATGCAATTAGCACTGCATATGGATAATCTAATGCACAAATCTTTTATAGAGATGACTTGATTTTTGCATTACATTTAATTATCATAGTTGCTCCTCCATGTAATGAAAATACTAATAGTTGTAATGAACCCAAAATTTTTAATACAAAGATGATTTAAGAACAATAGTTGCTCCAAAGTGCTTTTATATCATGAAATTCTTTTCAAACTATTTGGCAAATCACAACTGTTACTTCGTAAAAAAAAGTCAAGCAATAAAGCCACCAAAATCTCATTTAGTTTAGAACACCCCAAGTTAAAAGAAATAAAATTAAAAATAAAAGGATATATATACTGTTAATATATAATTACATCAAGAAAAAAATATGCTTTTCTTCTAATTTGAATTTAGTCATTGGTCATAATCAAAATGCAATACCCATATAAAAAAAAATACCCAAAAGGAAAAATTAATATAAAAAATTAATTAGAATAAATTGGTTTTCTTTCAATTTTGATTCCAATGCAAGCTAGGATCAAACCTTAGAACCCCAATTTTAAAATCTAAAAAATAACACAAATAAATTATACTACAAAGAAAATAGAAAAATGTATAGAAAAACATGCGTGCATACAAAACCTACAAATTAACTAAAAAACAAACACAAAAGATTTATGCCCTCAATATGACCTCTTCACCAACACCGGATTGAGAATGATGGACATTATCGTCCGGAGAGAATGACAGCGATCAAAGACGATATGGAGCTGGTAGATTGGGAGAAGTCAGTCTTTACATAAACTTTGTCTATTGTATAAAGAGAGGGAGGAGACAATCAGATTGGAGACTATAATAAAATTTGTCTATATTATTGCAACGAATTCTGTCACAGATTATAATGAATCCGTTGCTAATTTCATGGTTAAATATATGTTATTCTTTTATTTATATTATAAATGATTTAGATATTTTTAGAATTATATTTTTCCAACGGATTCGGCAATGGATTATCATGAATTCGTTTCTAATGTCGTTGCTAATTATATTTTATTTTTTTATTTATATTATAACTTATTTAATCATTTTTTATAATAATATTATTGCAACAGATTCTGCAATGGATTATCATGCATCCGTTGCTAAACCCATTGGTAATTATATTTCATATTTTTTATTAATA
>MKEJ01054198.1:0-22836 GCA_001753735.1 Embelia ribes
TTTTTTTTTTTTTTTTGGTGAATATATGATATTCATACAAACTCTATTAGTATTGAAACAGTATATAAACTAATTATATTATCTATAATTAGCTACATCACATACTCTCTTTTTCCCTTAAAAAAAGGTGAGCATAATCAGTTTTTAGAATTTTTTAGTGTTCATTGAATTTGTATTATTATTATTATTATTATTATTATTATTATTATTATTATTATTATTATTATTATTTATTTGTTAAACTTGCAAATTTCAAAATTGCACCAATGAGGCCCAAAATGGTGCTGAGAGGTCCGGCCCATTACTTTTCTTATTTTCCCTCTTGGGCGAGTATGCGGGTCCTACATAAAAGCGCGATCCTCTTCCCTCGCGATTTATTTGCGAGTTTTTCCCCCGCGAAACAAATTTCAGAAGCAGAGAGAGAGAGAGAGAGAGAGAGAGAGAGAGAATGGAGGAGAAGACGGATGAAGCAGCGCTGAGGAAGACACGTGTCGCCATTAGAAGTGCCAAGGCAGCTCACCTTCTCTCTTCTCTCAAGAATCGTCACCTCGATTCTACTATCAAAGTAATGCAACAGGTCTCCCCACTCTCTATCTAATTGACTTTTCAGTAAAGATGTACGTACTAAAATTATATATAGATGTGTTTGTGTATTCATGAAGCTGATGCAACAGGTCTCCCTCTCTTTCTCTCTCTAATTAAATTTTGGAAGTAATGTATGTACTAAATAATATGTATATACGAGTTTGTATAATTTCGATACATGGAGGTGCCAGGTGCGGGTACTAATAATTCAATTATGTATGTGCGTGCTTGTATATACATGAAACTGATGCAACAGGTCCCCCCCTCCTCTGTGCAATTGAAATTTTAATAGAAATATACATACTACAAATTATGCATATACGTGTTTATATTTTTGATATGCGATTCATTTTACATGATTTTTTATTATTCTATTTACCTGGAATTGTAAATCTGTAACAGGAGGAGGAAAAGCTGAGGAGGGAGAATGAGGAGCTGAGGGTGAAGCTGGTGATGTCGAAGATGAAGAATTGGAATATCAAACTCTGTGGGTTGGCTGAGTTTGTCTTGAAGGTGGTGCTTTGTATCGGTTTCTGGTCACTACTCGGTTTGCTCATCGCCTTCGGTTTCTTCTGAGATATTGGTATATTGATTGGGAAAGTTTCTGATGTTGAAATTTTATCTTCATAAATAGATAGAATATAATAAGATTTATTGTTGTTTTGAATTCTGTTCGGGTTAGTTCTCAGTTTACACACTGCAAATGGTATATTCAAGCAATTAGATAGTTTGTTCTCAGCCACTTCTAGTGCAAATAACTACGGATAGTCCTGCTAGGACTGAGGCACAGCCTGAAGATAGGCAATACTCTTTTGTGACAGGTTCCAATGCAGCTCTAGTTGTTGTAAACATGTGGCGTGGCATTTCATTTGCTTGGATATAACTTTGTCGTAGAGGACCTGCTCGGATATAACTGTGTCATATAGGACCTAGACCTAGCACATGGATGATGAGGTAATGTGATTTTGTATTTGTTTAAAGAGTTTGTGTTAACAATGCTGTGCATTCTTAATCTTGAAAAGCAACTTCGTGTCTGCATATCAGGCTGCGTATTTGTATTGAGTGAAATGACGTGATCCTATATTGAGGTAATTTTTGTACATGGGAAATTCGCAAAGTACGCATGAATAGCTTCAGATTCCCACAAAACCTCCTACCACAATATATCATATATCTGATGTCAATCTCACATTCACATCTGTTCCAGAATAAGCTTGCAAGTACTGAAGTATGCACTTGAGTACATCATAGTTCTATAGCCTAAAAACACCCCACTTTGGAAGTGGCATTTGAGTACAGTACAGAATGGAATTTACACTAAAGAGGAATATGTCTATTAACATGGGAGTGAGTGAACATTTTTCTTCAATCTCTTGTATAGGACATATAAGCCGTATGCTGTACAGTGAGCAGCCCAGATCTGCAGGAACAATTTTCTTCTATGCATTGTGTGTAATCTGTTGAAGCTGCATAGTAAATGAAATACACATTAACATGATTGAATGCCAGAAATTATGCTAAGAAATGGCTGAGATGTCAAACTTCCAGACTTAATATGTCAATAACAGTTCCTATTATCTAACAATTGAGAAAGGGAAACAAAGAAACGCTCTCAACGATTTTGACATGCCATCAGTTAATATCGCCAATAAGAATGGCTGCACAAAACATGAATATCTATTAGGTCATGAATGATTATGCAATGTAAAATTATCCATTCTTATATACTTCATCACAATGAGCAATGAAGAGATGTCTCTGGAATATTGCCAACTGTCATAAAGCAGCTGATAGGAGCTCAATGACACAATCCTTGACTACATAAATCTTCAAGGTAATGAGGTAATGGGTGACATTATTATATTTTAAAAATTTTCACAAGAATATTATCTTCCTAAAAGTTAAATAAGAAATATATTTACCAAGGATTATGCCTGGAAGAGCCATGGCGTGGTGGGATATACAAGAGCACAAGAATTTAGGAACTTGAAAAAACTGCATATTTGAACAAAAATAATAAACTACCTCTAATCAAATGCGTAGGGATCATCAGCATATGGATTCAAAGACCCTTCTGAGAACAAATCACCTATGTTGGAGGGCTTTGTCTTGCCTCCCTTGATGCCCTGCATTAGGTTCAAACTCATCAAAAACCACTTGTGTCGATGAAGCAAATAATTGGCTACAAACAACCACAAAGAGGACAGTCTTAGCAGAGGAGAGAAAAGGAAAATTTGCAGCATTTGCAGTTAATGGCATTATCGTATTAGCTACTATCAATTTTAAGAATTTAATATCAGATGCAACTAATTCAGACCAACTCTGAAGAAAGCTACTCACTAGCAGTAGCATAATCAAAGATGAGTCTAAGGTTACACGGCACCAATGTTTCCAATAATCTAGTAGATATCGAACAGTTGAAACCGCCTAGATGGTACGTAAAATTCTTGGTTCTTTTTTATTTGAAATCATGAGTGCCACATTTTAAAGTATACAATTCATTGTTGTGGGAACAATACTTACCTTGAGCATAGCACTTGGGGTGTTGACTTTAGGAGTTTGCCTGTTCTTATGCTTTCTTGGGTCCTACAATAACACAGCAAAATTTTAAAGAAAAAACAAAAATGCAGAGAATCAATTATGCTTCCAGTCCCTATTCCTATGGCAGACAGGGAGTTTGTTTCTTTCAGAAACTAAAATTACATACCCCAAACATGACAGTACTCTTTGTTTTTCTCCTCTTGGTAATTGTTCTCCCATTTGCGGTTTCAACTTCATACTCATGATGTGTTACCTACTAGGACCGAGAAAACCAAATGTCAGGTGACATGCAATAGATTCCAGCCTGAATGCATGTATGTACTGTCTCGCCATCTGTAACCTCACTCAGACCTTGAACTATAATAAGGCATATTATAGTGACTGCACTATTCAATATGCACAATAAAAGAATCCGTATAGCACAATAGTAAAGCCACATAAGAGAAACAACTCACCTTCCTACTGTGCTTAGGGACATTCATTACACTTCCAGGCTTCCCCTTCTCCCCTCCCTTCAACAAGTTTGTCACTGGAGTCTGTGATTCCCTTGGGCAATAAGGTGAATCCTGATGGCCACACCATGTACGAGATTAAGATACATATAAAATAAAGTTATTAAAAGTGAATGAAACTAGGGGAACTGATTGCACTTTCTCTACTACCTCTGGTTCAGTCTCCACATTGACTGGAGCGCGCTGACTTCTCTTGTTGCCATCAGAATTTCTTGTCTTTGAATAATTCTGAAAATTTTAAACATATCAACATTTTAAAAAGTAAGGATTGAGTAGCATGAATCTCTCATCAGTGCACGAATGATAGCAAGTTGATAAGCCTTCCACACAGATAGAAGAATATGTGCATTGTCCAGACATTTTATAATCTAAGAGTGTCCCTTAAACCCAAACAGGGCAGTCAAAAATAGCGCACAGAAAAACTAGAATAACAAAAGATAACGACTGAGGAAGGGCAGAGACTGATCTGGTTTAAGGCACACATCGCACAATGCTGTAACTAACAGAGATGCAATAGCCCTGTTTTTCAATAATTTCTTTACAAAGGCTCTATATCGTTCCAACCTTACTCATGTTAGTTACTTCAAAACTATGAGATGGGCCGCTCCTTGTCTATCGTATTTTCATTCCTTAGCTGCAGTAAGCTATCACAAATTGACCAAACACGTACACTATTGTGGATTTATCAACCTATTTACTTTCATGGTGAGAACTAGTTATATGACCATAATATACTCAAAGGCAATATATTGGAAAGATTGTGTAGAAGAAAGGTAGCTTAATGCCTAGATCAACTAAGCCGAAGAGGAATCCAGTGTAGCTAACTCACAAACCTTAATTTAGGACCAACTGCTCATTATATTTATACGGGAATGACCTATAAGACTATTTGAACTGAAGAAATACACGCATGGATTTGTAAATTGGAAGTAGTACTAGTGCACTGCCATAATTTTGTTAATTCACATAGGAGTATGGAGGTCATAGTTATGCAGTCACAAGTTGAAAACGATATAAGATGGCTGACTAAATTTTCCAAAAAAATAAGATACATGTTTCCCATGTAGAAAGAAAATTAGCTTAAGATTAAATACCAGAATAATAATGAAAACAAGGATACTTATATGGTCAATTGGTCGACGTGAAACCAAACATTAACAGAGAAATGATGGGTGGAGCTATATGTAGCTAACCTTTATCGAATTTACTTCTTGATCATCCTGTGGCTTGTCACCCATTACTTTCCACTGCAATTGCAACAACGCCCTTTGCTTTTCTTCCTGTTATTTGCCCTTATGATATCAAAAAGAGCACGTCAAACTAATTACATACAACAATATAAAAAATATCAACCTTGTCTTTCTGGGCTTCCAACTCTTCTTGAAGTTTCCTGCATTCATCTTCATGATTACTCCTTAAGGACTTTAAGTGACCTTCATACTCAGTCTTGAGTTGCATAATTTTCTGGAGAAATTTATTCAATAGTTAGCCATGGGAACAATCTTCAGAGTCAAAGACTCAAAACTTTGCGTCCATATATACCTGTCTCAACTCATTTTCGGCTTGAACTTTAACACGCTTTAACTCTTCACTGTGGTCGGATTTTAAAATCATTTCCCTTTTATCATGATCCTGCTGCATGCGGGTAATCTACAAATTGGACATTATAATCATCAGTGACTTCATTTGAAGTTCTAACTCAGAAAAGTTTATGAGAAACTAAATTTAAGTTGTACAGTTGCAAAACCTATGCAAAAAGTGCCATCAAAATTTAAAAACCTTTTCCTGCTTACCAGAAAAGTGAATTTGGTAGATAAGCAGAAACACTTGCTCTTGTAAAATCAATCTTCGTTTTAGAAATCAATGCCATTTAACTTGGAGAAGATCCAAATTGAGTTGGTTGACTATTTGCATCACTAAAATTAACAAGACAAACAGATTTTCTCATCCATGGATCATTGATGTTTTTCTCAGTTATTCATAGGAAAAGGTAATCACAAAGAAGAAGGTGGTTGATGATATTTCTATATGCTGTTTTGGGACCACTAAAATTCGAAAAAGAAAATCCGTATACTTGCAAAGTGATTACCGAAGCATTGCAACAGATTGAATTACTTTTGAAATATAGTACATATAATAATGTATAGCAATTACTAAAAGTTGGTCCATGCCCTCCGTCTCCCTTTTCCTTTAACTGCCTGACACATGAGAATTATTTAATGTAATGCAGACATATAGACATGACTATTTTATAAGTTGTTTGAAATTAAGGGTTTTGAGTCACTGAGACATTAGTACTCCTTGTTTTTTTTTTAATCTTCTGCATTTAATCCGCTGCAAGTGATGACGGTGTGGTATAAAATTATGGTGACGTACAAGAATTGTTCTTTAACATTCACATTCCCAGGTTTCTATACTTCAGATAAACTATAAACGTTGCAATAGAAGGAACAATAAATAACACAGCAGAAAGGTTGTCCAATATGTGTTTTTACAATCACATAAACTGACATTTTTGAACTATGACTAATGGTTCAGACACAAATGCCATGCAAAACCCGCTCTTGAGTACCGTGTTGTTCTCATTTTCCTTTTATATTGTGGGTTAGATGACACTTAAAATAGGTTGGTGATATTAAAATTATTGTTTGACTTGCACTGATGGAATGGTAAATATTTATTGGTAATACCAAATAAATGCTTCCAGGAAACAAATTTCCTCAACATACTATATATATAATTAAAAACTTACATACGTGATTATCAACTATATAAACTGAATAAACAATAGTCCTAGGAAAATAAAAGGCATTCCAATTTTAGTTTAAGGTCCAATTTTGTTAAAATATATATATGCTAGAGTGCAGTTTGCGTGATGCGCGGGGTGTGTATATTATGTTATTTTTATTTTATATTAATTTTAATTATTTTTGGTAATTTTTTTTTTATATGGCATCTTGCATTTCTTGTTTATAACTTCATAAAAGATCGAATTCAATAGGATTTAAATTATGATAATATTTTTACGTAAAATTAAGTTTATTTAGGTTAATTTTAGGTATGTGAAAATTATTGTTGATTATGATAATATTATAAAACTTTATGGAGAATTTTAGATTGGTTTGAATAAATTTACAAAAATAATTATTTTCTAGAAATATTTAGATTCTTAAATATAATTTTAATAAGTTATATTATGATAAGCTATCTTATAGTTATATATATATATATATATATATATCTTGGGGTTGTGTGTAATCTTGTAGAAAATTTAGTTTTAGTAATTTCTATTATGGTAACTAGATATCTAAGTGTATATATAATTTCGATTATGGAAAGTTTTATTGTCTTAAACTCCTAATTTAATGGGACACGTGTCAAACAATTGCAGGAACAAATGTCGTGATTAGAGCGATATAGTTATAAGAGACAACTTTTATATACACTAGATTGTAGCCCGTGCGATGCATGGTGTATTTTGTGAAATTTTTTCCAAGTAGAATTACAATTTTGTTATATTATTTTTGTTTTAATAGATGATCAAAAATAAATATTGTATGAGAATTGTTAGTTAACATATAAATAGTTATACTATCATATAAATAGTTATACTATTTGTTACAATTATGCAATTTGAAAATGGAAACAAATTTTAAAAATCAAAAAGTCCATAACAATTGGGTTTCCTTAATTTTTGTAAAAGTAACAAATATATTAGGATAGAAAAAACCAAAACACAAAATAGTACAAAGAAATGTAAAATACCATAAAATGCTCGAAATTTAAGGAAAAAAATATAGAAAGAGAAAAAGTTAGTTGGCGCACATACAGTCAAAAAAGTTGTATGGCAATTTTGATTTTAAACATACGTCAAGACTGAAAATTAAAAAGAATAATAAATAATACTAAAGCAATCTAAAACTATGTAAAATAATTCAAAATCATAAATAGAAGATGTCAAAAATTAGTTGGACATACGTGAAGTCTGAAAAATAAATTGATAATAAATATTATTAAATTAATCTAAAATTATGGAAAATAAATTGAGAATCACAAAAAGAATAGATCTTGGATTGAAATTTGAAGTCCATAGCGTTGGAATTTTCTAGATCTTGTAAAGCAAAAAATATATATTTAGGATTTAAAGGAACTTAATAAAAAAACTTATAAGTAAAAGGCACAAACAAGTTAGTCAAAAAATATAATATACAAAATAATTTGTAGAATCATAAATAGATGATTATACATAGAACCAAAAATCAAATATCATAAAATTCATAGCGATCTAATTAGTTTGGATCTTGTAAAATACCAAATGTATTAGGATAGAAAAAAATAAAAATAAAATTGAAATAACGATAGAATTGAATATAAAACATCATAACTCTTAAAAGTACATTGAACGAAAAAAAAAAGTTAATGGACATGCTTACACTAAAAATATAGATACATGACAATTCCAATTTGCTTGCATACCTTAGTATGGTAAAACTATTTTAAGTAAATTTATAATGGGACTATAAATTTTAAAACTTAAAATTGTAATTCTAATTTAACAAATATAAGAATTTAAAAATATGTACAACAAACACAAAATTTAAAATTTAAAGAAATAGAGTACATGTAGTAAATATATGATAGAATAAAAGAAAATGTATGCATGTTTTGTTATGTTCACGGTAATATTGTTCACTTTTTTGTTTTTTGAAATTTATTCTTTTTATCTTTTTTTTTTTCAACACTAAATTTTTTTATCATATGATATTTTTTCTTTTGTAATTTTTTTTTCGGTTAATCCTTAGATTTTTCTTTTGAACAAATATGTAATAGGATATATCTTATTTATTCTTTTGTGTCTTGGTAATTAACATTTCATTTTTTATGCTTAGGATTTAGGGTTTAAAATTAAAATGATAATCTAACAAATTCAACCATATGAAAAACAATAAAAATGCAACTTTATATACTACATTGTATATCATCTTATACTTATTATAATTATGAATTTTCAATTTTTTTTTATCTTCATATGTTATATTATAGAACATTACTAAAATAATATCATCTTTTCTCATAAAAACACTTATACAACATATTATGTTTTTTTTAATCTAAAATAATGCTTCCTCTGCTAATAATTGTGAAAAAAAATCAATTGCCAAAATAATTAAATATTAATTACTCAAACTATTCAAAATAGTACTCTAGAATCGTATGTTCATTTTTTGTTACTTGAAAACCAAGTAGTATCAAATATCATAAACTTGGTAGTAATGATTTCTTGAACTTAGTAATATATATAGGCTTGAAAAAGTAAAAAAAGCCTACACACAATATAAAAATCTAGTGTGCCGCAATTCATGCAATGAATAAAACGAAATTATAGCAATGCACTACTATGAACATTTGTGGATCATTGGGATTTTTTGTTACCTTATGAATCATATTACTCTAAAATTATAATAAAAAAATATACATGATATTGTAGAGAAGCTAAATCATAACTAATTGACAAATAAAAAATCAATTGGGAATTTACCTCTCTACCGTGTGCTTGAAAGGTATTTTTTTCTCTTTGCCTTGGGTTTTGGGGGTATTTTATAAATTTTATTTTGGGTTAAAGTGATTTTATTTTGTGAATCTATTAATTATATTGATATATCCTATGTTTTCACATATTTTTCCATGTATATGGATTTAATTTGAGAACCTTCAACATTTCCCAGTTTCTATCTATTCCAAATATGCATAGATTGATAAGGGTGAATCTGCGTATATAAATTTATGTGAATATATATATATGTGTGTGTGTGTGTGTGTGTGTTCTTTAAATAAAAATAGACACATGTCAGAAAAATGAAGTGACACTTGTCATAATTAGAGTGATAATAGCATCCACGTTTCGATTACATAGAGAGACACTTGTCGCGATTAGAGCGAAAATAACACAAAGTTCAACTTTTATATTAATACAAGATAATAAGATATATATATAGTTTTAGAATCTTTGTGTACATTACATCACATGCCTTTTTACTATGCATATATAAGAACCGATGATGAGCACCATATGTTATATAAACAACTAAAAAAGCATTCCGTTATTATATTGAAACCCAGGCTGCAAAAAATACAATTATAGAAGGAAGCTCATATATCTCTGGCTTTAAAAAAGTTTTGACTTAAACTGCTCGAAAGTAAACAAATAGTATAGCAGGGAATATCAAGCAATAAATGCAGTCCAATTCATTTATCCATTCTTTGGGTAATCATATATTCATTGAGTATTGTTCAAGAACAATGAACTTGCTTTAGTTCTAGATGCTTACCAAAGTGGCATGTTCCTCCTGTATGCGCACCAAATACTGTTGTGCTTCTTCCTTGCATTGAGCTACGATCTCTTCTTGCTTGCTTTCCATTTCTTGAAGTGTTCTCTCAGCCTGGATGTCAATCATGCAAGCAATATAATTTCCAAGAGATAGATCCTTCCACTTAAAACGAATAAGATTAAACCTTTTCTTTCTCTAAATTAAGACTCTCCAGCTTATCAGCCTCAAACTTTCTTCGAATATCATTAATGGCCTGAAAAAATTAAATCCAAAATAAGATAAAGAAAAGAAGAAAAAATTATAGAGAAGCAATAAAGGAAAATGGTAAATCTTAGTACCTGGTCATTTCTCTGAGATAATTCCTTCAAATGTCTTGAGAGCTCGGATTGTTTGCTTTCTAGCATCTGATCATATTGTCTCTTAGCTTCTGCAAGTTTTTTTTCAGCATCAGCAAGTGACACCTGGACCTGTAATCATTTATTGCATTAGTTTCTCTTAATATATATATAGATATATATATATACTCTTAATTATGTAATTCTAAAACTACTTTTCTAATATAGTGGATGTAAATTCAGAGAAACCTCTGATTTCTGATCTTCCAGCACTTTCTCTCTTTCTTTGCATTGAAGAATAAGCTCTTCCTTCTCCTCTAGAAGGGTTTGAAGATCGCTGACTTGCTTCTTAATCGAATCAACTAGTTGCTCATTTGTTTCAATCTTCTTTTTCAGACTATTCACTTCTTCCGATTTTATATGTATCTCTTCCAACAGCTTTGTTGTTGAATCTTTACTCTCCGACTCTAATGCTGAAATTTTTGCCAGCGAATCTTGCTGCAGGTATAAAACATCCCAACAAAAACTGTTAAGCATACCAATATCGATGAAATGAAGAGTGCTGGATATATGATTGAACATACCAATTTACTCTCAGATATGCTTGAGGTATAGGATAAAGAGTTAATTTTCTCCTCCGATGTAGCGATCAACAACTCCAATTTAGACTTTGTAGAAAGAAGACTTTCAGATTCTGATTCCAATCTCCGTATTTTCTCTTCTGCTACATGAATATCTTCTCTATACTGTTCCAGTGCTGATTCTTGATCTTTCTGAAGTCCAATGACTTTGCCACTTAACTCCTCATTAATCGAACATAAGGTATCTTTCTCTGAGGTAAGAAGCAAGAATTTGTTGTGAATCTGATCATATTTCCTTTGAGCACACTGCCAAGCAAGGTCTTTCTCCTCCTGAACAAACTTACAGCAAGAATCATGAAGAGCATTTAGCTGAACAACCTTTTCCAAAAAGGCAGCACTTTGATCATCCAGTTCAATCAACTTTGCAGTCAGCAGGTTGATAAAATCTTCAAGTTTCTTTATCTCATGGAGAGCCATATCCAGTTGTCTTATGAACTTCTCATTGCTGGATATGAGATCACTCTTCTCTTTCAATAGGTTCTCTTCTGAGATTCTCAAGCTTTTAAGATCGTCATTCTTCAATCTCAAACTAAGATGCAAGTTTTCCATCTTCGAGTTTAAGCTTTCTATATCCAATCGATTTGCTTCAATAGTTGCTTCTAAATGTTTGACCTTATCATCTGAGTGCAAAATAAGAGGCACCTTAATTAATACAACTGATATCACAAACAGTTGCAACTCAATGGACACCAATCTTTATGATCTAATAGTTCCAACAACCAGGGGCGGAGCCACGAATACAACATGGAGGATGCTGTCATAGAAATTATTATGTGAGGCTAAAATATTATTATGGGGGCTGTTGAAGCCACATATAAAAATATTTACACCAATACAAAGGACATTTAGAGGTTTTCAAAATAATGGGGGGTGCTATAATCCCCCCTTGGCAAACTTTTGGCTCCATCCCTGCGAACTACTTTCAAAGCACATCAACATTTGATCGGGCTGTCTTTCAGTTGGAACGTGCACTATTTATTTATATGGCTAAATAATAAAACTCTTTCAGAATGATAGAAGTATGCATAACTTATAATTAGATCTGTTTCTTCAGTCAAGGCACTCGATACATTTCTAATGGAACAGAAGTTATTTGTATTTGGATAACTATCTAGGAGAGCCTCCATACGTCTTTCTAAATATACATACACAGATGTGATAGAGAGAAAATGCAGCCTGTAGCACTGACACACCAAATTGGAAGGACATAAGTACAGGTGAGATGTATAAGTTTGCAAGTATTAGCCAACAGCCATGCAGATGAGAAGCTCCCTTTACCTCCGGAGTCAGGAGAGGGAAAATCAAAATCTATTTAAAGATATAATATCTCTAGAACGATACCGCACCAGATTCTGATACTTGGAGCAGAGTAGAGGACATGTGGATGTAGTAGCATGCATAGAGTTTAAGAAAATACTCTTCCAAAGGAATAGAATAGGCCAGCTTAAAAAGGAAACAGAGAAATTGAAGGCAAAATCTTATCAAGGGAGCATTTGTTGTTCAATTTAAGTGACAAATGACCCAGGACTTGAGGAGTTCAGAGACAAAGTTATGTCGTTGACCAGATACTGAAAATTTTTCCCATCACCCAAACCAAAACAGCAAAAGAAGAAAAAACAAAGGAAGAAAGGAAACAGATAAGATGAAATGCGACCCACCTGCATATAATTGCATCCTTGAAAACTAAATCAAATACTCCTTTAAGAGTAGCAAGTGAAAAAACCTTGGAGGAACGATTGCTCCTCAAAAGCATCATTGCTTTGGAAGAAAAACAATAAAATTCATGTGCAATATCTCTATCATTTCTTGTTAGTTGTCAATGCAGCAGTTACAAACAATTGACACAAAAGCAGATTTCTACTTGATGAAAGTTACAACTGCTCGGAATTAGATATGAATGCTAGTGTCACAGACCCAAGTAACGGTCAAATTCATTAATTTCTCAAGTTAGGACAGCGTTAGCAACAAGAGGTGTTAATAAGTCAGGAATTGCATGCATCATTATTACAAAATTACTATGACCGACTTGTTAAAGGCAGTACTTAATGTGCTACATGGTTCTTCAAAACCCATTTCCTTTAAGTTATTCTGATGTAAACGTCTGCTTAAAAAACCGATTACAGGTTCATACCAGAATATATCATAAAGAAAGACAAGATCACTAACAAACTAGCACATGCCTTTACGACACACAGCCATAAAAATTCTAACCTTTTACTTCAATGAGATTGGCAGCTTCGCAGAGTTCATCCTTAAAAGACTTCTCATTCTCTTGTTTCTCAATGCTGAGTTTTTCAAGCTCTTCCTCACCTGCATTCAACATTTACTTTTTCAGCTATGATAAAAGCATGGTAAAGCCGAACAATCAGGTCTTTTTGCTGCAATACATAAGACCAGATTAGTTTGCTACCAAAAGAATTTGTAAAGGTATGGGTTTTTGTCAAGGAAAGATATATTACACTTTCTAACAGCTTCCTCGGAAGCTTCTAACTTCATAGACAAGGTCTTCATCTGCTGATGCAAATTTTCAAGAACTGATGCACTTGCAGATAGCTTATTCTCAAGAAATTCCTTGTCTTTCTCACCTGAAGAAGCATATTCAAAGCACTAACTAATGTAAAGAACATATACAAAGCAAGATACAAGAGAAATAAAAGAAAAATAGTAACACACCATTGTGAACTTGACCAGCTAAGTGCTGCAGAGTTTCAGTTAACTGATCGCAGAAAGTCTTTGTCGAAGTGAATTTAGACTCCAATCCTTTCCAAAGCTTTTCATCTTCTTTCTGTTTCACCTTGAGTTTGGCATTTTCGTTAATTGCGTTCTGAAGTTTATTCTCCAATGCATGTATATACTCCGTTAACTTCTTCAGCTTAGTATTCTGCAGGCATCAGAGTCTTTAACACCAAACTACTCATCCAAATCAATTTAGAACTTCCAACGTAAATCAGTAGCATGCCATTTTCGATAGCATTCACTGTTGCAGTAAATGCACATATCTAGTGCACTACACATATGTGTTCTTGTCACTTATTCAGCCAGTAAATACTACAACCCGAATCAAATGAGGTCCTTCCTTCCTCCAAACAGGATACATGCCATTCTTGATAAAATTACACCTGATGTCCAGCATTTGTACTTTTTTAGCATACATTTTTACATGCTGATTATTAAGCACTAATATAGAAAGGTTGCGAATCTAACAACCACCACCAAAACCAAGCCTTAATCACAAGAATTTGGAGACAGCCACAAAGAACAAAATAGTAAATCAAGTTGGGTCATTTACGTAAATAATTCAACCGCACCCGTTCCAATCGGAGGCAAGCACACGTCTTTTCTTATCATTCAACCGCACCCGTTCCAATCGGAGGCAAGCGCACATGTTTTTTCTTATCATTTGTATTCAATGTTTTTAGAGTTCTATCTCTACCTCTTCTTTCCTTTCCCGCATTAATATTCTCTCTTTTCTAATTGATGCACTCACAAGTCACAAATATCCTCATTACATGCCCAAACCAACTGAGATGACGATCTCTCATCCTTTTTTCATTGTAGTCACTCCTAACTTTGCACGGATCACTTCATTATCTTATCTTTCACAGTCTTTCCACACATGCATTTCAACATACACGTCTCTGTTATAATGATTCTTAGTTCCCCAACACTCACTTTCATGCGCTAAATTGTCATGCAACTGTACACATAACTTTCTTTTCATAACCCATAGACATACGGCGGTAACATAAAATTCTCAAATACTTCTCCACTTTATCATCCTGCTTGGATCCTATGGCTAATATATCCTTCTACTCCAGCATTTCTTTATAAATTAACATGAGAAAAAAATGGTTAGTTATGAAGATGATTGGATGTTCTCATGGCATTTGATTATCATACTTGTTCCATGTTCAACCTCTCCTGATATTAATACCAGTGGTGTTTAAAACCCTAACTTGAATTTCTGTAAGTTAGTGTCATGCACGCCTCCATTGCGACTTATGGAACACAAATTCATTCCATTGAAAAAAAACCTCCTTGGAAACAAGGGTAAGATTGGGTACGTCAGACCTTCCCAACCCCGTAATGTGGGAGTTTTATACACTAAGATGTCTATATATATATATATATATATAAATGATCAGTCTTTTGTTCTACCTTGCCATCTAACTTAATTATAGCTAGATCCAACACTTCATCCACTAAAATTGCACTTAATATATTCAAATTTTGATATACTTACCCAAACATTGCAATACACTAAAGCATGTTTACATAGATATAAATTGTCCCTTATTCTCACTCTAGTCTCGTCAATTAAAACTATACCATCATACATCATGACACTTCATTTTGGATGTGTCTAGCCAACTCATCCTTTACTAATGCAAAAAATAGAGGGTAACATTCAGTCTTGATGCAATCCTATCATGATAAGAAAACTAGATGACATGTCACCACACGTTTGACATTCATAACTGCTTCCTCGTATAGTTCATTGATTATAATTATATATCTAAGGGATTTATATTTAATTTTCAAAACAAACCAAATTATCTCTCTAGGAACACTATCATAAGCCTCCCCATATATAGATATCTTTTCCCAGATTTTAATCTCTCCATAAATGTCCAAGTAAATTATAGCTTATGTGGTCGAATAGTCTACACATCCAATTTAAGTTAAACAATTCCTACCTCTAATTCGCAAATATACCATTCTTGATAAGCATACACTGGCTTCCAGTATTTGTGCATATCTAGTATGACCGTATGCTTCCCTAATCCCGATAATAAAGTACTAGTGCAGAGAGGCAACGCACCCAATTAAATAAGTTACACATATCCAATTCAAACAAGACACTGTCAACATCTTAATTGAAAATATGCAATTACCAGAAATACATGCTTCAAAGAATTTGCTGGTAGTCATGTACTAGTATACAAAGCCTATAGATCTATATTAAGCAAGATAATTCCAACAACGTTTAATCGAAAATATGCCGTTCTAGTTTACATATGCACTTGCTTGCAATCAAGTCCTAGCACGAGGAGGCTACACAGTACACATCAAATTGAAATAAGATAATTCCAAACTCTTAATTGAAAATAAGCCACTACGAATAAAATTCATGCCTTCATAAATATATATCACATATGCATTCTCACTAATAATCAAGTACAAGTTTTTGTGAGAGAGAGAGAGAGAGAGGAGATTGTACCGCTAAATCAAGATCAGTTTTCGCAGTAGCTTGCTCCTTCACCAGTTTCTCTGCAGATTGAGAAAATGAATTACACAATCATTCAAAAACTCAAAAAAAAAAAATTCAAAATGTTAATAGTCGAGCAATATTATTCACAAATCACCTGCAGTTAGCTTCAAATTCGCAAAACTTCCGGATGAAACCGAATCCGAGGGAGGCCTCAAAGGAATCGAGTGCCTTTTTGCCGCTGACGTGGCAGATCCAGAGAGCGATTTGAAGTGTTCCAAGCTCTTCATCCCAGATAATCCTGCCAGCTTCTGCATTTCTCTCTACATATGCATATATATGAAGATGTGTATGTATATAGAGAAACCCTAGAAAACGGTTTTTGAAGGTTTCGATTTGGAATTTGAGGAGATGAAAGAGATAGAAAGTGGAACCCTAGAAATTTGTGATCGGAGCTCTAGAGCTTAGAGAGAGAGAGAGAGGAGTTTGTGGGAGTTGAAAATGAATTTGGCGCGAAGGGTACTGTATTTATAGGGTCCGAGTTTTCCCGTTTGATCTCAGGAGGTTTGACCGTTTTGACCGTGATCTGATGCGATTGAAAGCAGACTGAACTGGTCCGACCCGACCCGATCCCAATACATCCCAACAACACAAAATCGAAGGTGGTACTAGAGTTATCAGTTTGTAAAACAGGAGTATTTAAAAACTAGACGGCATGGAATCGGCAACGAAGAAGAAAATTGAAACAAAAGTACTGTTTACAAAATTATGGTACTTAGATGGAACCAAAACGTAAATAAATAAAAGAAAATTTTGTATATCTTTGGTGAAAATATTTTTTAGCATTAAGTCAATAACTTAGGTATATGCTACTTTTGATTTATTCAAAATATTATCTTTACTTAATTGCCAAAATATCAATGACTAAATCATGCAGTACATCTTTAGTTCATATTGATCCAATATGACACCATAAATGTCCCTTGTGTTACTCAACAAAAAATAGGCTATACCTGACGTAATTGATGATATGCTATTCATCGGAATCCATTGTTGTAAAAATCTTCTAATTTGATACTTAATGAAATTAAAACTTCAAAAGTAATGATGGTTTATGGCAAAACTTTTTTGAGTCATTCATTTAATCTATGCTTTCATGATAACTTCATATCGCATATTCTTTCCATGTTAGGTTTACGAAATCACTATGGTATTATCATAATTTGGTGATTGTAACTTGTATCTCGTACAAATCAGAATTACAAAGTTGACGCATTGAGTCTAATTGTATTATGCCGTTTATTCTCCATTAATGTTATATATATATATAAGATCACTATTGATTGTTTAGTCTAGATTTTAATGGGTACACCATTATCTTATTGTATGATTTGGTTTTTTGCCTTTTGACCACTTTCCAAATTCCTCATTACATCCTCTCTTGCCCATTTTGTAGGATGTTTACTGAAACTCAATCACATATCGTATGATATTGTCTATACTTTAACGATTCCTGTAACAACTGACCCTGTTCTTCTCCAATTTATAATCCAACAATATCTTTTTAATCTTATTCTCATGGTCTATAGACCAAGCGTTTCCTCATCTTATCCTTTTGGAAATTATAGGATAGTCGCAACAAACTATTCTTCTCTAATCATCTAGCTAGCCTTCTTCAAAGCCACTACCACATTTAGCACATTTAGAAATTTACGTTCCCCAATCCACTCCTCAACATCCCAAAAAAAAAAAAACGAACTACTCTTATTCTTATCTCTTAGTCTCCCTCGCCTCTAGGATACTACTAACTTAATATTGATAGGATTAGTTTTACTAGAGCCAATATATCTGGCTTGGGAGAAGTCCTCCGCGACCACTCAGGTGTTTTTATTCTAGGATTCTCTCGCCATTTAGGAACTTGTTCTCATACTTTAATTGATATTGATTCTTGTTTATATAGGTCCTAGGGCCATCCATCCTATCTCATCGCCGTGCTTGATGAAGTTAGGCAGCTGGCCAAGGCATTTTGTTTTATAACAATGCATTATATTTACCGAGAAGTAAACATATTAGTTGATGCTTTAGCAAATTGTATGTCTTATTGTACGAACAATTTTGTTTATAATACCACACCAACTTTTTGTACCATTTGCTTCTCCATAATCAATCAGGCGGTAAATTATGTAAAAAGGTGTGTGGAATTTTGTTACGTAATAGGTTCATCTATTTTAATAAAGTCTGGCTATACTAATAAAAATAAAAATAAATAAATAAATAATCATTACATTTGGTCACCTTACATCATTTATGTGTATGTATGTGGCATGTGCATAGACATTCACCGGCAATGCATCAAATTTAATTTTTTCTGTTGTTCGGTAGGTTTGGTACTCCTACAATTTTGGTCGTATTGGTTATTAACCAGATAGTTATTAAGGCCTCTTGATATATATATGTATGTATGTATTTTTGGAAATTCTCTTCATATATTTTCACACAAGGTATATATTGCATTGAATCATCGTATGGTTGTTGGTTGGTATGCATCTTTCGCTAGTGTTATTAGATAATCAATTCATACAAGGAGAGTGAGTGTGCATGTGGTTATCGGCTGGGGGATAGCCGAAAATATAGTTAGTAAATACATATTCAATGTCATATATTGTTGGCAAAGCATAAGATAGCATTTGTCTATTGATTAGGTTGATTAGTCATAGCATTTGCATTAGAATTACCCTTGTTGGCATGGCGGGGGCCTTAATTCGGGATAAGAAATAGAAAAATTAAAAAAAAAAATTAAGTTTTTAACGTGCTATATGTTATTTATTTGTTGATGTTAATAACAAATATCGTGATGTTTTGATGGTTTCCACGCTACAATAAGAAGCAGAGATCTCATATTCGAGATTCGCTTGTTATTTTTTCCCTTTAATTATTATGGATCTAATTTACTAGGTTTTATAGGGTATTTTTTTGTTGGATTCATCACTGGACTGTAGTTGATACTTAGGTTCCAATTGTTCTACATGAATAAACCCAATAGTATGCATACATTAATTTAAAATATTTTTATTTTATTTTTTAATATAATAATTGTTACGTGTCAAAATTAGTTGATTAGCAAAATGATGAAGTTACGTGCAAATTGGCATCTGATTTATCTTTATAAAATTTTGTAATTATAAAAAATTTACTACACCGGTTATGATTTTTTTTTAATTGCATTGAGACTTATAAAAAAAATATTAAAATTAGTACTTTAATCATAAAATCCCAAATTAGTAAATGCATGTAATATTTAAAACTTAAAGATGAAGAGTTTAACATCAAGAGGAGCCCCAAAATTAACAAAAATGGGTCGATTGTTTGGAAATTAACTTTAAACAATCAGATAAATATTTATACCGTAAGGCGGGTGCCTCCACTCTTGCTAAAAATGCCGGTTATACAAAATCAATTTAACTTTCCAAAACGTATATATATATATATATATACACACAAAGTTGCTGATATGTGACTTGAAAAATGAAACATTGTAGTAGTTGAAAAAGATATACACGTGTGAAATCACAAGTGAACCACATGTTGCACTTTCACAGTTCTATAATGCTGAAAAAATCTCAGAAACAAGTCATGAGATAACTGTTATTAAAATGACAATCCATTAATGAAAGAGTAATGTTACGCGTGTTCGCTAATTAGATATACAAATTGTACATATCCGAATATGATTATGTGGACACTAAACACTTGGTATAAAAAAGAAGACCCAACAATTTGCGTACCCAACCTTAGCATTTGCCTTCTTTAGGCAAAGAAACTTGTGGAATAATCATACTTACCACTGGATTTCACGTTCAGAAAATCACTTTCAATCTGAAATTTTGTATTTCCGAAATTTGTAACAAAAATTTGATTTCAAATAATTTCTATAATATTAGAAATATTATAAAAATAAATATATATTTTTTAAAATTATTTTTGTATAATAAAAGTGTTACTTTTATATCTGTAAAAATATTTTACTTGAAAATATATAATCATTTTTATTGTTATATACATTTTTTATATATATTCTTAATATTATTGTATGACCATTTTTATTATTATATACATTGTTTTTATAAATATTACCAGTATTATTGTATATTCATATATTATAAATTAAATTAATAATAATGTCCGCGTATATTAAATAAATGCAATAATGAGCCATAATTTTCCACAAAATGAGGTGCTATTTGTTACTTGATATTATGGCTTTGAGAAACTGTCAATTACCAAGATAACGCAGTTGGACGAGATAAAAAGAAAGACTTACATCAACTCGAAACCTACGCAATGGAATTCTGAATATCAAGTTTTTAGCCACGGACAATCACTTGATCTTGATGAAAATTGAAGAAGATTAAAGATTAGAAATCCCCCTCACATCTTCTCTCTCTATCTTTTTTGTGGCCGAATGAGAAAAATAAAAAAGATAACACAAAATATGACATTTAGTCAAAAAATATTTTTTCCACACTGAAGTGTTCGACGATTCCAAAGTCTGATTGTCCAAACCTTGTCAGTCGGCAGGCAGCCATTGGACACCCGTTGAACTATATGAAAACTTAGAAAATTTTCAGTTTTTGGGTAAAAAATGGGAACTCTGTCGTTTTGTCCTGTCATTACGTCTGACGGTCGGACGTAGCATCAGATAATCCAGTTTCTACCAAGTTTGACTAAATATAAAACTTTACTTTTTGCATATAAAAATATATAATATGCATCATGCCTACGCAACGCTACTCCGTGACAACTACGCCCACACTACAACATCAGGCTACACCAAACACCTACAACAAAATAATAATATTATAAAGCAATAATAATATTATTATTAAAACGAAAAATTTGTTCGAATTTCTGGAATGTTACAATATTAGTTGACTTGCTACTCATCCGACACCAAACTAGTTCGATGCTAAATTATGGTACAAGCCTCGGATTAACATATTGCTTATATGTAACCGAAAAAATCCGGACATAAGCTTTAACTGAATCAATTTCGACGTTGGCTTAGATTGGGACCAATCTGAACAAAATTATTTATTAATATTCAACGTTAGATAAATACTCTTAATATGATTATAGTTTGGTTTTTGCATTGTTATCATAGAATTGCATGTCTTTAGTTCTATGATAGTTCTTATCAATGCAATTTTAAAAAATCAGATAAAATTAAAATAATTCCAAGATATTGCATCAGAATAAAAATTATGTACTCATAGATATCTCATCACCATACCCCACATGCATAGTAACAAATCATATAGAGACAATTGAATCATATAGCCAACAACAGTACAACCTTAATACTCTTTTAATCTTTTTCAATTATATATTGTTTATGTAATTTTCAAGATCTAAATTTGTAAAGTAACACAAGTTAATTATACAGACTCAAAGATGATAGTTATAGTAAATATTATTAAAAATTAATATACAAGAAAAAGATGATAGATATTAGTATCTTTTTATTTATTTAATAGAAACTGATTTCTTATTTTTAAAAGTAGAATTTAGGTTTGTTATGAGGTTATGATTTATTGGTGAATAATCAACCTGATATTAAATTTTAATTATTACCAAAAAAATAAATAAAATTGAGTTTGATATTTGTTTTAATATTAAGAGAACCGTGTTCAAGAACCAATCCGAACTAATTCAAAATTGATCGAGTACAATCGAGAATTAGAGTGAATCCGAACCGATCCGTGAAAGACAAATCCGGAACTAAACCAATTTGAACAAACCGGTTCCAGTTCCAAAAAATTTTAACAGACCATAAGTGGATTAGTTTTGAATTTGATATGGAACCGATCCGATTCGGGGCAGTTACACCCCTAGATCTTATCATGTAACCAAAAAAAAGTTCCTTTTAAGTCTGAATTATCCAATCCTTAAACAGATTCAATCTCCTCTTTCATAGAAAGGGCCACGGTGGTTGAGAAAGTTGTTGTAACAACTATAACAATCCTGAACAAATGTCATAATCTAAAGTCTTGATAAGGTTCTGCTAGGCTAAAAGAGTGGGTAACATTTTCTTTTTTAAAAAACTGATTACATTTAGCAGCATAATTTTTAAATTGAGGTGGTTCGATATTTTTGCCTAAAAGTACTAGAAGCTCTGAACACATAAATTTTCTTTTTCCAGGCTGAAAAAGATAGTTTCTTTTTATTCTTTTTTTCTAGAAGCTGCCGTCGAACCCTTAATACCATTCCTTGGGCCCTTTAAGTTTGTAGTAGCATATATATATATATTAGGAGATGTACATGTGCGTTGCACGTGATGCACTCGTCACGTTAACTTTTACAAAAAAAAATTTCATAGATAAATTCTTCAAAAAATAATATATCAATATTCCTTTTCTATAAGTATATAAGTCGGTATATATGATTTTACATATTGTCTCTTAATTACTTTACCTACTTAATTATTGATCTAGACTTCTAACTTTTCTGGTAGAAAATTGATTATATCCACATCAAGCTACATACCCTTCTAACTTATGGTAAAAAAATTTATTACATCTACATTATTTATCTACATACCCTTCCTTATGTAAATCTCTACTTGGGTTTTTATTTTTATTTTTTATTTAAGTTAGTTCAAATAAATAGCTCTATGTATATAAATTT
>MKEJ01054199.1:0-12004 GCA_001753735.1 Embelia ribes
ATTCTGAGTTTAAATTTACATCAATAATCTACTGTACAGTATTTCTACAGTACTGATACAGTAATGCTACAGTGTTGGTGAAATTTTGGGGCCTTATACACATTTATTTTCTTAAGGTCTACTCTAGGTTTAAGCACTTTAGCATTAATCATATTACTATCAATCTGTGGAAGAGGAATCCCATTACTATGAATACCAAAGAATTCTAAAATTTCCTCTATTTCCACCCTAACTTCTTAGCCTCTAACCCAATAAGTAATGGAATAACGACCAGGGCTATTTACATTGGCATAGAATTCTCGTACAATTTCATTCGTAACGATCCCTGAATAAGTAAACAACTTTGCCCAACTATTTCGCTTTGTTATATCTTGCCAATTTTTAGGTCCAATTATGAAGTCAGATAATTTCATTCCTCTTTCACACACCACTTTTCGATTAGCAAAAAATAGATCATACCTAGTGGTGCGATTAGGTGTTGGAAACTTCAATTCATCAGATTCCCTATTCTCCTAGCTATACTTATCAAAATCGTAAGCAATTGTCAGTGTATGCCAATCCCCTACATAGCCATGGTCAATAGAAGGCTCGCCCTTATCTCTTCATATATCAGGCCTGCTTCTTCACACCATTTTATTGCTTTTGAATCTAAGAGAGTTTCAATCCCAACCTTATTTTCCTCAATTTATCATAAATCCTAGAATTTGATTCCTAGGTTTTAGAAAATTAGGGTTTGCTTTGGAATGGAAATGAAAGGAGAGGAATAGTGAGTGACTTTGTTGTGAAAGAATAAGAAAATCGTGGGGGAGATAATCGTAAGAAGAGAGAGAGAGGAAAAGAAAGAGATTTACTATTTTATGAACAGAAACCACTTCAACAACAAGGTTTAAGTTAATACATGCATATAGCATAAGGGGTTGGTAATAAGTACTTAAATTCCTAAACGAACTACAATAAGACAATGCTTCTCGTCTACCAATCATGAATCATGAATCCTAAATCTTAAATCCCAATTCACGAAGCTCAACTTATATACCAAATCTCCACCCTTGACCAACTCTCGAACCATGAATCTCCACTTTCAACCAACTCTTCAACTTCGCACAACCAATCTCATACTTCGACTTCGCATCACCAAGCTCTAACCTCGATTTCATATCACAATTCTCAATCTCAACTACCACATCTTCAATCACAAGTCACAAATATCATATCTCAAATCACAAATCACGTCTTGAATCATGTGTTACCAATTACGAATCACATCTCAAATCATGAGTCACTCATCATGAATCATATCTCGAATCATGAGTCACCAATCACGAATTCGCATACCGCCATCGTACTACACTACGAATTCTAGATAGGCAACACATGCTTTCTCATGGTTTGGCAACACACGCCAAACATTAGGCTATACAAGCTTGAGTAGGGCAATACAACCCTTTAGGTAAAACATGCCTCCTCGTGGTTTGGCGACACATGCCAAACATTAGGCTACATGAGACTTAATAAGGCAATGCGACCCTTTAGAAAGTACATGCCTCCTCGCGGTTTGGCGAAATACACCAAACATTAGGCTATACAAGTCTTAGTTGGTAAAAAATTGATTTACCCATATTGATATACCATGCATATGACTCCGCCATGATTCATATGCCATGCATATGACTCCGCCATGATTCATAAGCCTTGCATATGAATACACCATGAATATAAATGTAGACTTCTTTAATTATGAAGTCATATGCTACACATATGACTATACCCCGAGTATAGTTCCACCACGGATATTTATGATCCTTGAGAATATTTATGCCATGAATTAACAACATGAGTTTTTAGGCAACTACATTTTTATACCCAAATCCTAAATATGAAATTAGTGACATGTCACACATATCAATGTACAAACAAAAACTCAAATTTATAGTATTGTTCTAAATTTAGCCGTACTTTGCCAACTCGAGGATGTCACTGAAAGGTTTCGCCAACTTCTACCCGAACCCCCTTTCCTTTCTTGCTCCACTGAATTGCTATACTCTGCAACTAAAATCACCGCTCACCTATACACAAAAATGTTCTAGAAGACACGAGGAAAATATTTCCTAAATTTATTTCAAAAACTCGATTGATACAAAAATTCAGAAAACATAACCGAGAAAACGAAACGATGAAACTTACGTCAATATGAAGCCCTCGCGATGGTGATTCGGAATATGTAAGTCTCGAGCTCAGGAAATACTCGAGAGTAGATGAAATGGACCAAAAACTCTCCTTTCCTAGCTTCTTGATTCAATCTATCAATGTGTCTCAAATCATGATAAGCCTATACACAAAAATGATCTACACATTGTACGGAAGAAAAGGTAATAATTTATTTCAACAAACCCGATAGGAATAAAAAAATGAGGAATCGCAAACAAACAAGAGAAGAGATAAAACTTATGCTTACTCAAAACTCTGGAGATGAGGATTCCGAATCTCTAATTTTTATTTACGTACGATCAACAAGCATAACGGATTGAAGGAAAGATCACTTGAAGTTTATGAACACTACACACTCTCTCTTTCTTTTTGCAAAAAAAAGGTGAAGAACTGAGGTGTGTGGCTCTCAATCAACGTCATAAAGTAGTGGGGCCACACTATCTTATCCGATAACCTTGCGTTGGCTGTCCGGCGGTGGACACTTATCGTCGGACATAGTGAAAATACCTTAAAAATTTTCCAACTTTTGGCTCAAAAAACGATCCCTGGAACTACTTGTACGGCGACTTGTCTGACAACTCTAACCCATTGGACAAGACGTCGGACATGCTGGTTGACTACTTTTTCAATAACTCCAAACACTTCATTTTATGTATATTAAAATGTATAATATACAACACATAACCACAAATGCTATGATACATTAACAACATTCCACGACACCTAGTCCATATCAACAACTCAAAAATCTCGCTTTACGACTACGCCACGATTAGTTCTATCCCTAGTCGACAATGAATACAACGCCACGACATTGAACTCCACACCACCATAATGAACACCTCAATATAAAATAAATAATAATGCTATAACTAGTATGATAATATTATTAATAAAAGTAAAAACTTCATTCGAATTTTCAGGACTCTACAGTACGTTTGCATAGTTGGGTGTTAACAATGTGTGATAGTATAATGTGTGATTGAGGTGTAAGCTTTTTTTTATTCTTTTATGCGTTACGTATTATTTGGAACATTGTTCATTAACTAACCCCCATCTACCCTTTGGTTATAAAATGGCAGCTTAAGAAGATGAACAACATGAGGTGAAGTACGTATAGTTAAAGACCAAGAGCAGCTCCCCACCAGAGCACTAAGACACAAGCGTTAATGGTATATTAGTGTTTTGTATAAGATATTGAGCCATTTTCTTTATAAAAGTTTCAAATTCTCATGGCTCATACTTTTGTAAAGATAATTATATTGTAAGTCAATTCTTTTAATGTATTGTGTTTTATGTTGTGCACGGGGACAATATAACATTATGGATAGTTTTAGCTATAGTGCTGTGTAAAATTATATACTATTTTCTAAAATCTCACATGCTTGAGGTATTTGGATTCCGGGGGCATGACAATAAAGTTATGGAAGAAAACGAATTTTATAGTAGTATATTATGTTAATCGAACTAGACTTTCTTGTTCAATTTTATTTTCAATGGCTCGTAAAACTTGTGAAATGTGTATTCTGTAATATAAAAGCTTAGCTGTAAATACAATATGGATGTCTCATTATGAGGATTTGGCATTTTAGGTAGTTTTTTGGCTGAAGCCTATCGTGTAAAACATTATATTATTTTTCTCAAAATCTAACACGCATGGGTTCCTCGGAATATGGGACGTAACGGAAAGACATGTTTTAGGACTATGCATTTGGATTGGCCAGAAACACTATGTAATTGGCTAGCAACATTACATAATGCTGCTATGTAGCATTTTCAGTGGTGGCCGAAACTGATATGCACCCATACAACGGTGACAATAAATTTCAAAAAAGTATCAATCACCATCATATTTCCCTTCAGAACAAAAATTTGAAAGAAAAGTGTAAAAAAAAAAATTATGGACAAACGAAAAAAAAAAAAAATCAAATTGTGATTTCCGCAAGTATTGCCCTGCGTGCTTTACATTTCGAAACATAGCATTGAAATTGTTCTCATTATAGCAACCGGTATCGATACAAAAATCAGGGTTGAAATAATGAATGGTTTGTTGAATCAATTAGCCTTTTGCAAGAAACGACTACGTAAGGTAAGAGGGGACATGAGTGCAGGTGCAGGGGTCAGTATTGTGGGGGTATGCAGCACCTGATCAGCGCAAAATAAGGGCAAACTCGTGGTCCTCAATTCCTCTTTTATCACGTGCAATGCATGGATGGAACCTTCTCCTTTTCTTCACCCCTTAGTTTCTCCACATTTGCAAGCCATCAGATCTCTCTCTCTCTCTCTCTCTCTCTCGTCACGTATATATATATACATACATACAGAATTTCTGATTCATAACTGACAAAAGAGGGACAGAGTAATTCTTTGGGTGCATTAAATGTTTGTACTCTAGCGCCCAATTATACACGATGGAGTTTTAAGTGGAAACAAATATATAAACTACGAGGAATTTCAATTAACAAGAAATGTTCTGAACAAGACTTTTTGCCGTGCTCATAGTGGTAAATATATATATGCGTGTTATACATGCACTATGGTAGAAATTGGTGTCTTAACATGGTACAATATTGAATGATTAGGACAAATTTAATCTTGTAGCTTTGAAACTTCCTTGGTCTCCCACTTTAAAGCATGTTTGCAAATAACTATGGTGGTTATTGCAAAGATAAAAATTGTAGTATTATGATTTTAGGGTGTAATGAATATAACATTATGGTTGTGAAAATCGGATAACATTTGTAGCGGCTCAAATGTCACACTTGGTGCCCATAATGGTGTGTAGCAACCTATATTAGCGATAACACCTGATGTGGCGGTGGAAGCAGAAGACACGCTTTCCAAATTCATTTTCACCACTAAATATGTTCGTATTAGCGTTGTTACATAACGTTTCGGTCGCTACCACCTATACGGACCAATATAGCAGTGAGGATGGATGTCTTGTCATAATGGCCGAATATTTACGGATTGATCCATAATAACCCGTTATGACCATTATGGAACTCACAAGTAAAAATAAAAAAAAACAACTTACAAAAGATGAAAAAAATTCATGACTCTGATTTTCGCTACAATGATGTTGCATCTCACGTTTTGAAATAGTATCTCAAAGACCGCCATCATTTAGAAGACACAACCATTGTTAAAACCTTGGTTGCAACAATATAAAATTATGCTTTGAGGACATGCCTCTTCTAGTTGCCCCAAATATCTGACCGGTCTAACTCTGATACCATTTGTAAAGAAAGTTATCCATCCCACTAAAACTTCATAGGAATATACCATACACAGAATGTCGTGTTCCACCATAAGCACAATTAATTATGGAGTTCGCTTGTGCACTTTAACAGCATTGGAGAGAAAACGATCGACCAAAATTGGTATCAAAATGTTTTAGAACACATTGAACCAAATATATTAATGAAATTACTTATACTAAACTTTTGCATGCATCACGCAGATAATGTGGAGAGTGCGAGAGAATATGAAATTACTTATACGAAATTCTGCATGCATCACGCGGACGACGTGGTGAGTGATTGTTCTCTCATTACAGTTCTTGCTCGCCCAATGTGTCCGCATAACACCATAGTAGCTTGCCTAACATTTTCGTATGCCCGCCCATTCAAAGCTCGGATGCTATAATAATTGAAAAAATTAACATGTGGTTCGCACGAGCAATAATCTAGTAAAAAGTGAAAGTTTAATTATACGAAAGTGGCATGATTATCTAATTAGCATGTGTCTCCTTTTTAAAGTCTTTTATAAATAGTATAACTTCCTCCTAATAAATAATCATTTAAGACTCTTAATTTATCTTCTTTAAGTACGAATTGAGTATTTGTAATGAGAAATATTATATCAATCCAAAACTTTTGCCCAATTCTTTTACTTGCTAAAGTAACAAGAAGAATCTTTGAATGTGATTGGATTTTAATTGTATTACATTAATAGCTTGAATTAAGATTTCTTGGCCACATCAGTGGGTAAGGGAATTAGGTAAAAATTTTGGATATATATAGCATTCCTTTTTAGTAATACATCCATAGTATTTTTCAAAATAGCTTTTCCTAATTTGTAACTTCTTGTTCCTTTTATTTCAAAATTGAAGATCTTTACATATTCTTATTAATCTAAAAATAATACCTTCAACTATATTAATTCTAATTGCAACAAATATCCAAATATTTGATTGTCATGTGTTCCCAGTATTTAGGTTTTTTTACAAATAATACATATTAAAATTATATTAATAGATTTTCTACGATAAAACTATGTCCATATATACAAAATATAAAATTATTTATTTTGGAGGATTATACAAAATTTGTATCTTCAATTTATTTTTGTATATATATTTCTAATAAATGTTCTTATAATTATTGACATAAGTTCCATACATTTAGAATTTTTGAATAATAAAACTTATATAATAAATATCCATCAAATCAACACTTCTTGAAAAATAAAATTTATTAAAATTCTTTTATATACATTTTATTTGTATATATTATCATAATAGAATTCCACTAAATCTAATTTTATTTTTTTTTGGAAATATATAAACATATTGCTTTAAAACATATACCATCAACTTTAAACATTGGAAGAAAGTGATAAAAATTATAATATTTTTTTAAAAAAATGATATCTTTACTATATCAATGTCAGTTTATGGGTTAAAGTTTATATGTCATTTAAAAGTTAAGGATAACATAGTAATATAAAAGTTATTATGCAATTGTTACATTACATCATGTACGGTAAATATAAAAAGAAAATTGTTATGGAAAGGGTAAAAAAAATTATTTACAGCCACTATATGATAAATCAATAAAAAACAAATATAATACTAAAAGCAATGCAAAAGAAAATAGAAATGCAAAGCAATATCTTTAACAATTAGAATTAATAATTAATAATTTTAAAAGAAATATTTTCGTATAACCCGCGCATTGCGCCAATTATGAGCTAGTATCATAATAAAGGTAATATTTTTTGCGATATGATCAACTAATTAGCAATTCTAATTTGAATTTCTCCTCTTATATGATCAATTATATCATAAATCACGCCATCTGACCATGGGGTTGTTCTTGAGCCTCGGATTATTAAAATTTTGATTTCAAAAGTAGTTTGAGTATGTTCAAGCTCATCATTAACATACGTTACCCCTTCAAAATTATGATAGTTTCCAAATCTGCGAAATTTATTTTGACTCAAATATAACACTTTTTCTTTACGAACTTATTTATTTGACTTAGAATTTAAATGTTGGACCATATGCAAGTTCGACACGTGTTAAATCACTTCACGTAGTTAGACCACATAATTCAAAACGTTACAACATCTATTTTTTAAGTAAGATAGAGACCTTCTCTACAATGTGAATAACGTATGAAGTTTTAATCTTCGTTAACAGTATTAATTGAATATGAGATATAATCCAACATTTGATCATCTAAGTTGGTGTATAAAAATGTCTTTCAAAACAACAATCACGAATTATCCCACATCGACAAGCAACGTTGAACTCGCTAATGTGACTACATGACTTGTTATATATATCAATTAAAATAGAATCGACTAAAAGAATGAAAGAGCAGAGTAGAAGAAGATATGAGAGTACGAGTAGTGTTAAATGCAGCAGGGACTGAGCTAGGTAGGACACTGAAGGCTACATACCCCATCATTTTATAAAAACGATCCAATATCATTTTGATTTTGATTTTTTATTTTATTTATTTATTTATTTTTATTTTGTGCTTGTGTGTGATTTTAGCTCATCCTTATTAAGGTTCAAGCCACATTTATAATTTTTTATGATGTTCAGACGTTCATATTTTGAATTCCTAGCTCCGCTCTTAAATGGATGGAGGTGTTATGAAGCACAAAACTGCAAGGTTTCAGGAGATGTTGCTTGTGATCACATGCACTGAGCACTGTATTTGTATTGAATTCCAACAAACTGAGATATATCAAAAAAAGGATGGAGAGGGGGCCAACCTTTATTTTGTGGCAGGGAGACCCCAGCTAGCTTAGGCTGAGACACCCTTCAATTATTGATTTTCACATATTTGTCTATGGCTCTATGCCCTTTTATAGGTGTTTGGTTCACATTTTAATATCAAAATTTTCTATTTAAAAATTAGATTTTGTCTGATTCTTTAGTTTCAAAGTTAAATTTATTTACTATTTTCATCTAAAATATTAAAAATTTAAGTTTGGAAGTATTTAATTTTTTTAATAATAATCATAAAAAATTAGGTTCTTTGCTTGAAATTGCAGCCAAATAAAAATAATATATGCGATTTTAGTTTCTGTGTAATACAAAAATTCAGGGCAAAACTCATTTCGGGTGTTACGCTCTATCAAGACCGACTCGGGCACATGAATGTGAACTTTCTCCTACTAATAAATGCAAGCTACTTTTTGTCCATTGCCAATTGTAGTTGGTCGTTGCAACAAAATGCATCTATAAATAAACTTTCTTATTGAGTTTGAGAAGATTACAAAAGATTCATACATTAGCAAAATAATATGTAATTGATAAGTAATATAAAAAAAACTTTGAAAATTTATATCAACTTTATAGGAAAAAAACAAACAAAGCTTAAAATCCTACAAATTTTAAGTTCGGCTAAATACAACAAGCATAAGATATTACGCCATGCCGTTCATATGTTTTTCCAACATGATTTGTTTCCATCTAATACAAATTGTTTTCAAAATCTACATCTTTTTGTATTATTTGGATCCATATTTTCAGAAGCGTACCCCTGTACCTAAGGGGAAAAAGGTTCACGACTGTCCTCTTGAACTACTCCTCAAAACTCGACAATTTCTACAAGAATCTACATGAAAGTCGAAGAAGATGCATAGGAAGACAAATATAAGCTTGGAATTACAAAATTCTAAATTCTCAGTTCAGCTCTAAACTCAAAATGAAGGATACAAGGAATAACTTGCGTCCACGTGTGGGAAACAACGCGAGTAACTCGAAAACGGCTTCGGAATTAATCAATATCTCAACCGCAACCCCTCCTCTCTCTTTCTTTTATTTTCCACCTAAAGGAGGCTGGAATTTTATGTAGTGCGGTGATATATACATCAAAACTAACACAAGGCGTCCATGCAAATTTCTGTAAACAACAAGCCTCTGGGCCGACACTAATATTCGCCGATTCAATAGTTCAAATTTTATCCTCCGAATTTTAATAAATTCGAGTTACTACAATTATAACCACCAGCATAATGCCCAATATGTCCACCACGACATCCGTAAAATATTTTACACATTTAACACCCAATCAACACACGTATGCACATTTGTGCACATAAACCAATCATAAACAATCTCTATCGCTAAGTCAACTTCACATATCCAACTCATAACTCTTGCAAAACGGATACAAATCTGAAATTAAGAAGAATATAGGGTGGTAAGACTACTCGCTCGGTTAAGAACCTGAAAACTTAAGGAGTACAACAATCATCTATACGAAAGTAGAGGATTAACGATACAATAAAGCTGATTATAAGTTTAGATTAGACCAATTCCAAGTATGGAAATACGCAATCTAAATGAGAGGAAGAAACGTGTGAATTAGTCACCTCAACACATAGGCAATAGTGTGTGAAGTCCTAAATGGGCTCGAAATAGATCAATCATCTCAAAATCACATACAATAACTACTCTCTCTATGTTGATTCTGGATGGAGAAACAACTCCACGGTGACGAAGGTACATGTATGCATTTGACATGTTGCGCACATGCAACAGCTCAAAAATAAAAAGTGTATCGATTGAAATTTTTCAGTCCATGGACACAACAAATTTTAAAATTTAATACGCGATGGTCAGGGCCGGGTCTAGGCTTTTGGAGGCCTAAGGCGAGGCAATAAATAAGGCCTTTTATTATATGTAAACAAAAATAAAAATAATTTTATTTAAAAGTATTTTTTCTCCCTTTAGAGAAGCAAAAGTTATTTATTAAATCCTTATATTCAAGCTTTTCTATTAGACTAAGTGACAAATTTGTCTAGAGTTCCCCTTTGAGATTGAATTAGTTGCTCCATTCTCTTTTCTTCATTATTGCATTGCTAGAATCTGTTTGATCTCTAGTGCTTGATTGATTCACAGATGAGCACTTGAATAACGCACCAAAAATTCTATATGTGACGAAGAGAAAAAGTTACTTGTAATATAAATAGCAAAATTAGTAAAAATAAACAAAATCATGAATTAGAAAATTTACCTTTAAAATTTGAACTTGTGTTTATATCACAAACTAAAACAAAAACATATTGCCATGCCCCAAATTTTCCCACTTGGAACCTGGGGACGCGAACTATATATATATATATAAAGAAAAGAAAAAAAAGAAATACTCCAACTCGAATTACAACAACCCCGACAAAGAGTTTCCAACATCGCATTATATATATATACCATAAAACCCAACTTTTTCATATTTGTGTATATACAAGATACTAGTCATGGCAAACTTCTAAGTTTACTTACATTCTTCAAGTGAAAAACTTGTTCAAAAATAATAGACATATACATATGACGAAAACTCGTGTACAAAATTACAAATTCGGGTGGAGGCCCCTACACATCAATACTACAAAATATAGCCTATGAATATCTCCAAGAGTATCAAGCATGCCTCAAGATCCCCTCAACACCTACAAAATAATTAGAGCAAGAAAATACACACAATGAATATGGGCTAGACTATCAACTAACACAACAAATGCGAGATTATATGGTTACTCGAAATGTATGCTCATGTATATGAATGTAGACCAACAACAAACAACGAATTTAAAGTAATACATAATTATACGAGAAAAAGTAAGCAAGCAAGTCAACGAATACTATGAATCAATTAGAAAAGCAATAACGACCATGAACTATGAACCACGATTACAAATCTTGGCTATGAATCCCGACTATGACTTAAGATGAAAGTTGGGACTAGTATCTCTATGAAGTTTTATAAAAAGTGAATAATTATGTTCCGTAATTATCCTTGGGTGCCACAAATATAATCGACACAACTCTCGGTGTGACATGAATCATAAGCCCGACTTTTTATGTGCATTAACACACTGAGCTATTGAGTCACTCCTTGCGCAAATATCCCTGCTCTCATGGTAAGGTTGTAGGCCGCCTCCTTAATTCCACAAAGTTTTGATAAAGATCCATACGTTATCCCGAAAAAAATGTAAAAGACTAAAATCTCAAACACAATAAACATGATTTTTAGTCACGATAAACATGCTTTTAAATTGCGATATGTATTTCAATTTTCATGATTTATATGCCACGAAATCAACGATAATATATATGCCACAAATACAAATTATGCCCGAATATCAATGAAAACAAATTATCATACATAGAAAACAATACAACATATACAAAACCCCAAACATAAAATTCATAACATGGTATACACGTCAATATACACACACAATATACACGTCAATACACACACACAAAGCCCAATGGGCATTTACAGGCCGATCTCACTAGGCAGTAGAGCTCATCTCTACAAAGAGGCTACATGTTCGTAGGTTTGAGAATAGCCTTCGCCATTCTATCTAAAAATATGTGGCTTTGGGGATTCATGAGACGTATAAAGATGCATTAGTGCACTGATGAAAGTGGAGGCAAGTTTGTTCAATAGATGACAAATTATTGATTCTCGTCCTCCTCGACTTTCAAGCCAATCTTTTGGTTGCAGATCTATTCATGATATGGGGGTTGTTGTGGGAATTCGCG
>MKEJ01054217.1:0-12537 GCA_001753735.1 Embelia ribes
TTTTTGTTTTTATACATTCATTGAATGTATTACATGTGACATCATATCTATTTTATTTCTCTTATACTCCTCAAAAGAATTCTTTTCATACCTAGACGGCATATTCAATGCCTGCTATTTGATCTTCCTAACCAAGACACATGTATATTGCTATAATATTGACAGTTGGCCATTAATGAAATAATCCTGAAACATCTCTTTTACATTGATGATAACTTTCATAGCCACTTACTTACCCCTCCTTGATTTTTTCTATAAATATGGGTTATTCTATCATTTCTCCTTTTAATTTCACAAGTATCTTTCTAAAGAGAGAAATATTATTTCAAATATTTCTAAGAATGTCTTCTTCTTCCACTATTCTAATCCCTTCTGATAATTCATCTTCCAGATATGAGTCTCCAAACCTAAACCCATATGTTTATGACCTTCGTGTAAAGTTGGATGAATTGGAACATAACATCAGTGCGCTGGAGGTCGAGCTTGAGTATATAAAGGATCTGGAAAAATGTACTGATGAATTTTTATCTAACATTACTTGGTCAAATAAGTTCAATCGTTTGGAGGTCAAAGTAGATGACCTGGCTTCCATGATTGCTCGCATTACAGAGTACCCCTGGAATTGAATATGTTAGAATAATAGGAATAAGAGTTCTAATATAAGAGTGTTTAGAGCTCTAATTTTGTACTTTGCTCTTGAAGGCCTCCTCCTGTAATGAAATGAAATGGATATATTTCTAGATTTTGCCTTATTCTTCTTTTATTTATTTATTTTGTGCGTGTTTTTAAATGAATTTTTAACTTTTTCAGTTACCCTCATAGCGATACTCCATACTGCTCCCCAACAACTATAGCCTATGCTTGTCGTGGTTCATGGTAGTTATTTGAAAATGTCATTTCATTTGAAATTAGGCTTGCCACCTGTGTCCTTATTCCATTGGTTAAGTGGATTTGGTGCGAATCTTATTTACTGGACACATCTCAATCATGTCTATTTATGATATTTATAGGCCCATAATGTGGGTTTGGTAGTTGCAACGGCTCCCCAATTCCTGGCCTCTGTGAATGTACTATAAATAAGCAACGAGGAAGTAATTTTGCTCATTTGATACCCCTAAGATTTCAAAGGTTTTTGAGACTTTCTCTTTACAGTTGTTCCCCGTATCTGTTGTTAAGTATGTCAAAACCGAGTGCCCAAGCCAATATAGGTGGAGCATCTTTTCCATAGAGGAGGAACCCGAAGGCAACTAGTGGACCGGGAAGCTCAAACAGCTTTCGAGGTTGTCACAATAGGCTTATTCAAAGTGGATCCGCAAGTTTTATAATAAGAAATTTTTAGAATAATATGGTCGAGGGAAGAAATTAATGGTCAAAAAATGCCTCACAGATAACAAAGCTTGAGGTGCACCCCATAGCGATGGCGATGAGATCGAAGTCTACCTTAATGCCCTGTACTCTGGAATGTTATCTCTCCATTTTTCTCCTTTATTGATTTCATTTCTTCATCCTACAAAAATTGTATTACCTTAACTTGCTCTAAATACACTCCAAATATTCAGAGGTATTGAGATTTTGAATAAAGTGGCTTGTATTAACTTAAGAGTTGCAAAAATTACGTACTGCTATTCTCTCGTTTATTCAAAAGATGTGTGGTTTCTTATTCGGACTAGCAGAACGAATAATGTTCTCGCTCTCTTCCTCAAATAAAGGCGCTGAGAATGATTGGGTTATTGTGGGGGGGAGAATGGGCCTCTGAAGCTAATAAGGCTCTAATTAATAAGGGCACTTACTGGGGGGGGGGGAACTAGTTTTTCCTAAGTCATTAGAATCAGGGATGGCTGATTTGAGGAAGATCTTTGAATGGAAGGGTACTGATGGGACAAATGAACATGCATGATGCCTTCACAATCTTTTTAATTCAGAAAAATTTCCTCATAGATTGAAGGAAGATGTTGCCAAAGGCAAGGCAGCAACAAAACATAAAGGAAAGAGGGTTGTATAGAAAGTTGATCAGCCCGAGGTTAAAAAGAGAAAGAGGAAGACAAAAGCTAAGGATCCTTCTGCTGGTAATGTCACAGTTACTGTTGTTATTACTATAGAAGTTGTGCCGCCTTGATTAATGAGATAGTGTCATAGTAGATACTAGCGATTTATAGCTTACCATGAATGACATACTTTCCCTATCTCTTCAAGGAGTTCTTTCTGAGATCGAGGAGGAAGTAAAGAAGTATCTAGTTGATGAAATAGAAGGAAACTTTGATCCCGAAGCCCAGTTCGACCTGATAACTGAGTTTGGTTATGATTTAGGTGGTACCAAGGAAGGGGATGAAGAAGAAGGGGAAGTAGAAGGAAGAGTTAATCTTTCTCATTCCCGATACGAATAAAATGTTGTTGAAAAGGATGATAAAGAAGAAGATCCAGAAGATTAATCTTCTTCAGGAGCTTCTGAATCTGAAAAATGGAATAGTACTATTGAAAGTGAGCTGCCAAATGAGAGATATCGTTCATGTCATGTTCCTTCTACTTTGTCGGTATTTTTTATGGACTCAGCAAAACCTACCCTGGATTACTCAAGAGCCTATTTGATAAATCCTAGGAAACCCTTGGCGTGGAGTATTTGTAACATCTTTATTTGGCAAGTTCCATCTCTTTCGCCCTTCCTTTTATTATTATAATCATATTCTTATTCTTCTTATATTGACAGGGTACTTCTAAGTTAGGCATGTTAAGGCAATGCTTAAAGAATGTCACGACCTTGAGACCGAAGTTGCTCAGGCCCGAACTAATGCTGGCAATGAGCTTTACCTTCTTGATAAATGGGTTGCCAAGCTTTCTAAGGATGTGGAACTTAGGCAAAGTGTTTCTGAAAGTGAAATATTGCATGTTGAGAAAAACAGAGGCTTTAGAAAGGGCCCTAAGAGAAAAAGAAGAGGCTAAGAAGAAAATTAATGAACTTGCTAAAGCTAATGCTAAGAAGGATAAGCAGGTCAGAGACTTGGTCCAATCAAAGGACGAGATAAAGAAATTGCCTAAGGTTGAGGAGAGAAAAGTAAAAAGGCTTACAAAGTAGTATGAGGGCACAAACAAAAAAGGCTACTTCTTTAACCTTCGGGTGGAAAAGGCTACGCAATCAGGAGGCACGAAGTATTATTGAAAGGATCTAGATTCTTCTAAAGTTCCCTGGACTAATCCACTCTGGAATAAAGACAAACTCCCCTTTTCTGATCTAGAATTTTCCAAAGATCTAGAGTTCAATCATAAAGTCATCCTGGAGTTTAAACGTAAACAAACCTCCTTGAAGACATTATCCCCTTAGGTTATTACTTGACTAGCTTTGCTCACTATTGCCACTTCAATGGCATCTCTTCACTCTGTTGTTCCTCCCACTAATCCTCCTTCAAAAGAGTGGGCATGAAACCTTTGAAGTTTTTCTTTTTTTTTTCTTTTTATATTGCATAAGAGTATTGTAGGTAATGAACTTTTGTGGCCACCTTGGTAAATGATAATGTCAATCGATGAATTTTGATATGGACGAGGTCTAGATTTTTTTGTAATAGGTCCTCATGAATGAAATATCCATTGTCTTGTCGTACTTTCTATGTTATTAATATTTGAAACCTAAATGTATATGATTGTCTGTTTATGAAGGATAGAAAAAGATTTCTCTGCTTTACATTTTCTAGTTCGATCGACATTCTCGACTTAGGTAAAGGTCAAATTAGGGAATTCAGGTTGCAGCTGATGAAGTTGGTAAATTATATTCTCCGTGCTTTACCAGATCCTAACCAGGGTTTGCCCTTTCATCCTCTTATTTTTATAGAGGCCATTGAACCATTTTGTAACGTTTTTTCATTATGAATTATGCACGTACATTCATGATAATAGGGAGTTAAGAAAATCTCTTTGTGAAGTTAATCTCACCATTACTAAACTTAAATGTAATGTGGCATATTTTGAGGGGAATAGTTTCTTAGCAAGAATGATGAGATTAATACAAAGGTTGCTTGCTATTACCATCAACTTAATCAATCTCTAAAATTGATGGAAGAACTTTTGAAAAAGAAGAATAACGCTGACGAATGCTCAGATTGGTTGCAGTGAGAATTTGGTCAGTTGTTAAGCCTGGATAAATATTTTGTAGAGCTCGATAAAGATATTGCTAGCCTTCCAGAAGAAAATGAACACATTCAGGAATAGAATGAACATTCTTGAGAACTTACTTCAGAGCCAATAGACCTCCATCAAGAAGTTAAATAACCTTGGGATCAACAAGATAAAGCCAATGCAAAGAACGCAAGAAATTACGCTCGGCTTCGGGAGCTAAAGAACATTGTTAACAGATTAAAGGCGGAATTGGCGGATTGTAGTTCTTTCGCAAAAAATATTGTGTCATTTTTAGACGAATACAATCGTGTAATTCTTTATGCAAGAAACTCTCTTTAAATTGCCCATTCTAAGAAGGATGAACAAGACCATGTCCATTTTGTTAACCACTACTGTAGTAAATTAGGTGAGTCTCTAAAGTAGTTTTTCCTAGGCAAAGCCATTGGTTGGTTAGTGTTAGAGGATGAAACTTTCACTCCTATTGGGCTTGAGGTTCTTGCAGTAGTAAGGTTTGGGCATTGTATAGATGTTGAACGCCTTCCCTTTTTAGTTGGTAGTTCTTGAGTAAATTAGAATCCATAGACGATGTAAGTACTTCTGGTCTTCGTAGTAGTTCTGAAGATTGAAGCCTTATGTTGTTGCATTTTCATTCTGGCTATATCTGAATATGTGTCAAATTTATTAAAGTGTTTCATTTGTATTTTGTAACTTAAGATTTGCAATAAATGGAAACCTTTGAATGCCCTCAGGAATTGAGTTCTCGAACTCTTGTAAGATACTTCAAGAATCCTTCCTTTGTGATAGTTTTCCAATGTAGCTTTCTGAGAATTAATCTCTATTTTTTTGCTTTTATTTTATTTTTATTTTTTTGATAAAAAGGGCTTCAAACTCTTTGGAGTCCAAAGGTGGCCTTAGGGCACGTTCTATTTTCTTCTTGAGATGGACCTAGGGCTTGACCTCGGAAAAAGGGCTTTAGGTTACTTAGAATCCAGATGTGGCCTTGGTGCACATCTCTTTTCTTCATGAGGTGACCTTGGGGCTCAACCTCAAAAAAAGGGCTTCGAATTCCTTAGAATCTAGATGTTGCCTTAGGGTACGTCCTCTATTCTTCCTGAGATGGCCCTGGGACTTAACCTCTGAAAAGGGGCTTCAAAATCCTTAAAATCCAGAGGTAGAATTGGGACACGTCCTTTATTTTCCCGATACAGCCATCGAGCTTGTCTTTTCTTCCTGAGGTGGCCCTGGGGCTTAACCTCAGAAAGAGGGATTCCTATTCTGTGGAATCTATAGGTGACCTTGGTGCACGTCCTCTTTTCTTCCAGAGGTGAGCCTGGGACTCGTCCTCAGAAAGAGGGCTTCAGATTCCTTAGAATCTAGATGTGGCCTTGGGGCACATCCTCTCTTCTTCCTGAGGTGGCCCTGGAGTTCGACCTCAGAAAGAGTGCTTTGGATTTTTATAGTCCGAATGTGAGATTTGTCAATTATCATCATACTCATATTTCATAATGAAGAACTTTTTGTCATAGATATCATTATTCAAAAACTGGTAACACGACCTGTAAAGCAAAAATTTTGGTTACTGAAGATACTTTCTCAAGTTGATAGTCTTCTATGGTATTTTTCCGCATTTTCTTCGAGACCATATGTGTTCTTCAATATATATGCATTATTTTGACATAGCTCAGTAACTTCATATGATCATTCCCAATTAGGATCTAGCTTGCCATGCACTGAATGTTTTCCACTTTGGGCCATATTTCTCAAAACCAACTCTCCCTAACTTCATACCTTCTTTCTTTCACTTTCTTGTTATAAGAATTTTGCACTTTTTGTTGATACACTTATATCCTTATTAAAGATTTTTCCCTTTTAGAATCTATAAAAGTGAGTTCTACACATCTCAGGTGATCATTGTATCCTTTTTCTAGCACAAAGGTTCGGTGGGTGGGAAGGCTTGCCTCTAACGGTATCACAGCCTTACTTCCATATACCAAGCTAAAAAAGGCCGCATTTGGAACTACCTGGGGTATTATTTAATAGGCCTAAATGACGCTATGCAATTCTTCTATCCATTTTCCCTTAGTATCTTCCAATCTGTTATTGAAACCATCCAAGATGGTTTGATTTGAGTGTTCAACCATTCCATTTCTCTGAGGATAGGAGGGTATGGAGTAGAAATTTATGAATTTATATTTGGCATAGAAACCTTGGATAAGTTGCCCATCAAATTTGGTTTCATTATTGGCCATCGAAGCATACAGATAGCCAAAAAGTGTTATTATACGCCTCTAGATCAAGGACTTAGTATTCCTATATTAACTTTGACCAAGGGGATGGCTTCAATCCACTTAGAAAAATAATCAGTCGCCACTAGCAGATAGCGCAGATTTCCTTTAGCCCGAGGGAGTGGCCCGATGACGTCCATACCCCACTGAGTGAATGGCTAAATTGAAACTATAGCTGCCATATTTTGGGCCGGCTGACGAATGACTGGGGAATATCTATGGCACTTGTCACATTTTTTCATATAAGTAGTAGATCTGCCAACATATATGGCCACCAATAGTCTTGGCTAATATTTTTATGTGCCAGAGATTGCCACCCAACGTGTACACCATAAGATCCTTCATATATCTCTTCTAGTGGAGGCTCAACTTTGTTTAGATGAATACATTAGAGATGCGGGCTAGTAAAGTTTGTGGTACGGTACCCCTTGCTTTGATATCCAGAAGTTTACGGTCTTCCACTGAACTCTTGTAGCATCTTTCCTATTTTTTGGGACCCTCTGATTTTTGAGAAATTCAACTAATTCATCCATCTAATAGGGTTTTACAGTCTTGATGATCATTACATTATAGAGTCACTATTCAATGTTTGACTTTGGCAAGTAGTGAATAAGGACTTTACACTCTTCTTTTGTTGACACTGAGATTGTTAATGTTGCCAAGGCATCTGCATGGGTGTTATGGGCTCGAATTACTTGTTGGATAGAAAATTCTTCAAATTCAGTATTCACTTCCATAAATCATTTAAGGTATTCCTCCATTCGTACTGACTTGTCTGGATACTGCCCTAATATTTGCTCAACCGCTTACTGAGAGTCAATATTATCTTTGATTTTTCTTACTCCCAAGTTTTTGGATGTCCTTAAACCAAAGAGGATGGCTTCAGATTCTACTTTGTTATTCGTGGTTGGGAACCCTAGTCGTACTGATCATTTCGTAGTATTTCTATAAGGATCAATCATGACTACTCTTATCTTTACTCCATTTTTATTTGAACCTCCATCAACAAACAACTTCCATACTCCATTTTTTGGCCTTGAGATCGAAATTTTGGTTCCTCTGAGAATTCAACAATAAAATCAGCAAGCACTTGACCTTTAATTGGCTTTAGGGCTTGTAGATAATGTGATAAGTTCCGAGATCTAAAGACCACTTTGATATCCTGCTTGACAAATCTGCTTTTCTCAACACTACCTAAATTGGGTATTACATATAAACAAGTATGGAATTAGAATGGAAGTACTATGAAAGCTTCCTTGATGTAATCACGAGAGCAAATAGTAACTTCTCCAATGGTTGATACTGAGTTTTTGATGCTACTAAGGTTTTACTGATAAAATATATGGGTTGTTGTTTAGAACCTTGTCTAAATAAAGCAATACTTACAACATTTTCAGAAACCACTAAATATAGCACTAGCACATCATTGTCCCTCGTGATTGTGAGTTTGGGGGATTGTTGCAAGTAAGCTTTCAAGGTTTTGAAGGCCTTCTGATACTGCTTTATCTCAAACTTACTTCCTCTTTTCATTGTTGTAAAAAACACCATGCATTTATCAATCGACCAATTGATAAATTTGTTCAAAGCTGCAACCATACTAGCCAGCCATTGAACTTCCTTCACTTTTGTTGGGGGTTGCAAATTTGTAAGGCTTGTATCTAGGATGGGTTTGCTTTGATGTCCCTATGTTGGACAATGCATCTCAAGAATTTTCCAGCTCCTACCTCGAAGGCACACTTTGAAGTTTTTAACTTCAGTTTAAACTGTTGTAAGGTCTAGAAAATGGCTTCCAGGTCTAGTACATGTTCTTCCTTTTCTTTGCTCATGACCACCATGTCATCTATATACGCACCCATTGTTTTTCTAAGATGAGGGGCACAAATTCTGGTAATGGCCCTCTGATAGGTAGACTTTGCATTTTTCAATCCAAAAGGTATAACATTGTAACAATAATTCCCAGAAAAAACTTCTAAATGAGGTTGCTGCCTAATCTTCCAGGTGCATTGGGATTTGATTGTATCCATAATACATGCCTAAGAAACTCAGGCACTGGATGGTATCTGAAGCATCAAGAAGTTAATCTATCTTCGAGAGAAAAAAGGAATCTAGGGTGGGCTTTGTTCAGATCAGTATAATATACACACACTTTCCATTTTCCATTCTTCTTAGGCACCACGACAATGTTTGCTATTCATTCAGGATAATAGACTTTGCGAATTGCCGAAGTTAAGAGCAACTTTTACGCCTCATGAGTTAAGGCTTTTTTATGCTCTTTTTTGTAAGTTTAGAGGTTTTGCCGTATTGTGCGAAACTTCGGGTTTATTTTAAGTCTATGACTAGCCACCTGTGGACCAAGGCTGGGCATTTTGGATGAAGTCCATATAAAGTAATAAATATTACAAAGGATGAATTGAAACAATTCATTTGCCTCATCAGTAGGTAATTCTGCTCCTTAAAGGAAGTAATGTTCTGTATCTTCTCTTGGTAATTGCTTTTTCATGAGATCCTCCTCTACCTTTTCCATCTGATTTATGCTAGACTCAGTGAGCTGTACTACTTTGTAAAATTGGATTTTCGAATGAGGGTAGTTGCATTCTCTTTAGCTTCTGCATAGGCTGAGGTGCAGATCTGAAGAGTTTACTTGCCTTGGATGGATGCATTGACAAACTGTCGGAACTCATGTTGGTTTCCCTTGATAGTCTCTACTCCGCTAGGAATAGGATACCCTATCTTTTGATGTAAGGTGGACACTACTTCATTAAGACTATAAATCCATAGTCTTCCTATGATTCCATTATAGGGAGACGGGGCATTGATCACTATGAACTCTACAATAATCTTTATTATTCTCGTACGTACATTTAGCCATATTTTCCCCAAAGCCTTCAATTGCTCAAAATTGAAGCCGATCAGGGATATTAGAGCCGGAGATAGCTGCGATTATAGGATTTTTAAATTTGGCAACATATGCGCAAATAGGATATCGACTGAGCTTCCTCCATCTACTAAAAGCCCATAAACCATGTCCATTCGGTAAGCTGCAGCAGTAATGATTAAAGCAACATTATGTGGCAAAAGCACATCTTTCAGATATGCTTCTATAAAGGTGATAGGTTGGGAGGTCATACATTATCTCTTTACCCCAGGGGGGTTTTAGAATTGTACAAAGTTCACATGATTTTGAAACATTAATCTTCGATTATGGGTAGCTTGAAGATTGGGATCAATAGGCTATAACTCGAAGGTATGCATGGTAAGAATCTCAAGTAATGCCAAAACTATTTGATTACGGGGTGGGGGAAGTAGCATCACCTCTTGCCCAAAAATGTACTTGTTCAAATATCCTTTGTTGGCCCAGTTATTTAGTTACCACCTCTGACTTTCAAAACCTACGGTAGTATATCTATATCCCGATGATACACACAATATTTAGCATTATATCGACGTTCCAGTGGGCTGATTAGTGGGTTAGGAAGTATCACCCAGTCATTATATTTAATCTCATGAAAGATTTTATCGTTTGGCTTATTAAATTGATATTGGGGACCCTAGATCCAATGTTCCATCTGATCCCTCTGTCTATCATCCATTCTAAATTCCTTTGATTTCTTGTCATTTCTTCTTTCTTCCTTTTTTGGCTATTTTGCCACATTATGAACTTCCTTACCCAACCCTTGCTTTTTTACTTCCTTTACAACATTTTTCAATCTTGCCTCTTTAGCTTTCGAATATTTATCCAATCTTAGGAAAAGCTCATACATGGACTTAGAAGGCTTTGAATGAAACTTCTTATATGTTTTGTAATGTCCCGAAAATTCGACTAAATCTTTCATTATAATAAAACTATAGGTGTTGAATTATAATATTACTAATGGGTATTATGCATGGAGTATATGTATATGCATAGTGGGTAGTCATGTAGTGGAGTTGTTGCTTACAATCATGTATTGTAGTTACCACTTCAATAGAATTGTACGGGGTTCAACCTATCTGGTCAGGTCTCGGGTGTCAAAGGGGAGCCGCTCTTATAAGGTGCAGGATAGTGCCTTGGTAAAAAAAATTTGTTGATTGGTTGTTAATGAAAAATTTCTGTTCTAGCTAGAGTATCAGTACATAGAGGGGGTGTACTAGTATACAGACTCTCTATTCTGGTTCAGAGCTCATTGGAAATCGACATAACAAGTGGTATACTGGTACTTAAAGGTGTACCGATACACTACACAGGTGTACCGTTACACCAAGTTGGCGAGAAAGGGGTAATGGATTCAGAACTCAGTAGAAGTTGGCATACCAATTGGTATACTGGTACTCAGTGGTGTATCGGTATACCAAACCAGTGTACTGTTACACCCAGTCAACGTAGAAAGGTTGTAGACCCCATTACTTTTTAACTTTAAAACACCCATTTTTCGATTTTTACCATCATTTCCGAAAAAGTAAAGTGGGGAGAGAGAAGGGGAAGACCTTATTGTTGCTCAACCTTTGAGCTTCAAAATCATCTAACTACATTGCTTGGATCGGATTAAAAAGCAGAGATTTCTCATACTTGGAGCAAGGTGAATATTTTGACGTAAGTTTTTTTTCCTTATATTTAATTTAGCTAGATTTTTGTACACTTCTTTTACGTGAAATTTTCTTTGATATTCCAGTTCCTCGTGAATAGTAGAACAATATTATATCTCGGTATTTTATGATTTGATTTATTTTGCTAGATCAAATTGAGGGGTGAAGAGAAGGCGCATTTAGGGCTTTTGCTTGAGAAGTCTCGAGGTAACTTCTAGGGACTTAATAGGTACGGTAGTCAACAAATTTTAATATAAGGTTGATGACTTTATCCATATGTATGTGTGTGAAGTAAACGTTAGGATGCGAAGCAAATAAGTGTTGAATTGGATATGATAGAAATGTTACATTGGTGTAGAATACGCGTAGACCCCTTGATGTGAATGGATATATCACATAGGTGCGGAATTAGCTTAGGCGTAGAGATGCCTAAAAATAAGTGTTGTTATGCGTGGATGATTTATATGTAAATATTAAATCATGGAGGCGTAGAATTAGCATAAAATTCATTATATGCGTAGTTTATATTCATGTTCATGCATTGTTCATTATCATATATATGCGTGGAATCAACATGATAACATGCGTAGCTAATGTATTTCATTAAATTCATTTAGTATTGTGTGGTGTTACTATGGCGAGGATTTTGAAAGGAAATTATTTTAAATACCTGGGTGTAGTCCTTTCAATTATCGGGACATAAATGTTTGAAAAACCTAAAATGCGTAGATTTTAGCATTGAGGTCATTCAGCCTCACCATGGAAGACGGGAAACCAGATCTTAGATTATACCATTAATTACGTCACTAGTGGGTGGTGATCAATGAAGGCTTGGTCATATCACCAATGGGTGGTGGCCATAGTGAATTTTGACAGTGTAGTGATACTAGTCCCAAATAAAAATATTTTAAAGTATTGGCATTGGCGTTGGCATTCATTAGCGTGCGTTGCATTCATGTTCATAATTTCATTTATATTCACATGATATTTATGTATAACATGTATTCATTCACAATGCATATAGCCTAGTCTCTTCTTTATTATTGAATTTCTTAGCTAATCGTATATTTTCTTTTTCCCATATATTGACATATGTGTGGCTTTGTAGGTACGGAAGCTGGTATGAAGTATCCCTAGATACTCAAAGATATATTGTACATATTTATTTTTGCCACACATGTTAGCACTTTACTTTTATATATTTCTTTTGATGTAGCGTACTCTGATAGCATAGACAAGTGTTGTTAGTATGGCGACGATATAGATAGGTTTTTGGTCCTTTATGAGAGACAAAGAATCTATGTATACATTTACTTCCTTATCTTTTGCATTTTGACAAGTATACAGCTTGTAGCATTGTATAAATAAACAAGCTGGTTTACTCTATTTAGATATATGTATCTATTTTCTGGAGTTTGCTGGCCATCCTCCTTTCTTTTTAGCGTGATTGTTTATATACATGCTGATGATATAATGTGGTTGTAGAATGTACGTAGGATCATATATGAATGGCGTAGATATAACTTTATATTTTTCTTTTGGAACCTTATATTTTGTATTCCATTCTATTTTCTTTTCTCTTCTT
>MKEJ01054221.1:0-12273 GCA_001753735.1 Embelia ribes
GGTATCGCGTTTATCCACTTTGAGAAATAGTCTATAGTTGCTAATAAATAACGTAGGTTTCCCTTAGCCCGAGGTAGTGGCTCAATGATGTCCATACCCCACAGTGCAAATAACCAAACGATAGCAATAGTAGCCATACCCTGAGCTGGTTGTCGAAAGATAGGTGAATATCGTTGGTATTTATCACATTTCTTGACATAAGCAGCAACATCGACCTGTATATATGGCCACCAATATCCCGGGCTAATAGCTATGTGTGCTAGAGATTGCTATCCTGTGTGTGCTCCACAGAATCCCTTATGGATCTCCTTCAACAGGGACTCGACCTCCCTTGGGGAAATACATATGAGATATGGTCCAGAAAAGTTTCGGTAATAGAGTTGTCCGCTGTCTGATACCCAGAAGTTTACAGCTTTCCTTTGTATTCTAACAACATTCTTTCGGTCTTCAGGGACAGTCCGATCCCGAAGAAAATCTACAATTTCATTTTTCTGATATGGCTCTCTGTCTTGAATCAGAAATACATTAAGTGATTGTTGTTCAATACGTGGAGTTGGTAAGTAATGGACAAGGATTCTGCGTTCTTCTTTGGTTGATACGGAGGTCGCTAATATTACTAGAGCATCGACATGAGCATTTTGGACTTGTGCGACTTATTGGATTGAAAACTCCTCGAATTTGGATATGATTTATGTTGCACGCTTCCAATATTCCTCCATTCGAGTAGATTTAGTTTGATATTGCCCTGATAATTGTTCGACCATTAGCTGAGAATCAGTGTGTACTTTGAGTTTATTGATTCCAATTCCTAAGGCCACTTTCAAACCGTAAAAGAGTGCTTCATATTCTACTTCGTTATTTGTTGCTGAAAAGCCAAGACGTATTGAGCATTCGGCAACATTCCCGTGTGGGTCAATCAAGACTATGCCGATTCAAGATCCATTTTTATTGGAATCCCCATCCATATGTAACACCCAAGGAGCATTGTCAAAACCTGCAAACAAAGTATTAGGGTCATCAGAAAATTTCGAAATGAAATCAGCAAGTATTTGGCCTTTTATCGATGTTCGGGGTTTGTATATGATATGGTACTCTCCCAATTTGATGGACCACTTGACCATCCGTCCTGAGAGACCTTCCTTTCGTAGGGTAGCCTGAATTGGATACTTTGTGTACATAAGGATAAAGTACGAATGAAAGTATTGTGAAAGCTTTCAGGAAGCAATGACTAGAGTAAGAATCAGTTTCTCCAGAGGTTGGTACTGAGTTTCAGAAGCAACTAGAGTTTTTCTCACAAAATAGATGGGTTGTTGTTCAGAGCCTTCATCTCGAAATAGTGTCGTACTAACGGTATGTTCGGAGACAGCAAAATATAGGACCAAAACGTCATTATCCCTGGGGATTGTTAATTTGGAGACTTCATATAAATATTGCTTTAGAGTTTCAAAGGCCTTCTGATATTGATCTATCCTTTCAAACTTTCTACCACTCTTCATTATAGTAAAGAAAAATTTGCATTTATCAGCCGACTTGCTGATAAATTTGTTTAAAGCGGCTGTCATTCCTGCCAATTTTCAGACCTCCTTTATTCTTTCTGGTGGGCGTAAATTAATGAAGGTTTAAATTTATGAGGGGTTGGTTTCAATACCCCGATGTCGAACAATAAATCCCAGAAATTTACCTGCCCCTACTCCGAAGGCACATTTAGAGGCATTCAGCTTAAGTTTGTAGTGATATAGCATATGGAATACTTCCTTCAAATTCGTGATATGATTGTCCTATTCTTGATTCATTACAATCATATCATCAATATAGTCACCCATAGTCTTGCTCAGGTGCGGAGTACAAATTCTGGTGATTGCACTCTAATAAGTAGATCCCGCTTTTTAAAATCCGAATGGCATAACATTGTAACAATAATTACCCAAGAGTCCTCTGAAAGAAGTTGCTTCCTGTTCCACCCAATACATCGTAATTTGATTATAGCCACAATATGCATCTAGAAAACTCGAACGTTGAGTTGTTGTTGATCATCTACTAGTTGATCGATTTTAGGTAGAGGGAAAGGATCTTTGGAGTATGCTTTATTTAAATTGATGTAATCAACATAGACCTACCAATTACCATTCTTCTTCAGTACAACCACGATATTTGCTAACCATTCTGGATAAAAAAAACCTCACGTATCGCTGAAGCTGATAATAACTTTTGTATTTCCAACAGGATGGCTTCATGATATTCTTTTTTATATGCTCGAGCTTTTGCTCAAACTATTCGGAACTGTGTATTGATATTAAGGCAATGATAGGCAATTTTAGGATTGAGTCCAGGCATCTTTGCTGAGGTCCATGCAAAATTATCTATATTGTTAAGGAGGAATTGGAACAATTTGTCAACATTATTTTTAGGTAAAGCCGCACCGAGGAGAAAAAATGTTCAGGATCAGCATTGGGGATTTGATATTTGATAAACTCTTCTTCTACCTTCTCATTTCGGTTTATTCCTGGCTTCGTTAAAGGGATTTATTTGTAAAATGGAGTTTTCTAAGTAGTTGAAGTGATGTTTTCTGGATTGGAACGGCTCTTTATTTCATTGATATCGGTTGAGGCAAAATTTTGAATAGTTATCTTTTCTCAGATGGCTGCATTGATGAACTATCTGAATTTATGTTGGTTTCCCCTTATTGTTTGAATTATGCCAGGAATAGGGTATCTTACTTTTTGATATATAGTGGAGGCAACTATGTTATGGTTGTGTAGCTATGGTCGCCCAATTATTCTGTTGTATGGATACGGGGCATCAATCACTATAAAATCCACCTTGGTCTCGGTTTATCCAATTTAAACATCTAACCATATCTATCCCAGAGTCTTCATTTGCTTGGAACTGAAGCCAATTAAGGGCACATGGGCTAGAGATAGTTCTAATGGTAAGATTTTGTATTTGGGTAACATGTGAGCGAACATAATATCCATTAAACTTCCTCCATCTATCAGGAGACTATGCACCATTGCCACTCTTTGAATAGTAGTTGTTCTGATAAGGGCATCTTTGTGAGGTAATGAAACATCATCAAGATCAGTGTCATTAAATGAAATGGGTTGCTGCATCATCCTCTGCCTCTTCACTCCAGGGGGGTCATGGAATAAAATAGAGTTGACAAACTATTGAAATCGCAAACTACGATGAACAACATGCTTGGAGTTTGGTATTGTATGCAACAATTCGGAAGTGTGTATGGTCAATATATTGGGCAAAACATGGGCGGGCTGATAATAAGGTGGTGGAGGTAGAAGCACCTTTTGTGCAACGATGTATCTATTCAAATATCCCTTGCTGGCCCAGACATTCAATTGCTATCATAAACTTTTGCAACCATGGTGGTATAGCTGTGATCCTAGTGATAGTCACAGTACTTAGCTTTGTCTCGGCACTCAGGCGGGCTTTTGAGCACGGTAGGTGAAGTGACCCACTCATTTTGCTTGATCTCGTGAAAAATTTCATCATTTAGTTTATTAAATCGGTATTGGGGACCTTGATCCCATTGCCCTTTTTGGTCCCTTTACTTGTACTCCTTGTTATTCTTATTTGACTTCTTATTCTTTTTTCGATCATCTTTTGTACATTCTTGTGCCACCTTATTTACTTATTTTCCAGACTCCAACTTCTTTCCCTCTCCAGATACAATTCTTGGACTTGCTCCTTTGGCCTTTGAGTACTAATCCAACCGAAGGAAGAGCTCATCCATGGATTTTACCAATTTTAAATGGAATTTGACATACGCCTCATCATGAGGGTTGAGGAAGGCAGTGATGCAGCCTAGTGCAAAAGTATCGGGGCAACATATCCGATCAATGAAGTTATATACATTTCTGAATCAGATAGTGAAGTCGTATAGGATTTCATTAGGGCTCTTCCTTATTTGCATTAGGGCTGTGGGTCCTAATGTTGTTTTGAAATTTGTGGCAAATCTTCTTAGAAATCTTTCCATCATCTGCTTTCATGATTGGATTGACCTCGGATCCTCCTGGTCTAACTACTTCAAGGCTACCTTTCCAAAGGTGGAAGGGAACATTTTGTACAATAAATTCTCAATGGAGTTCCAAGCGAACTTTTTTTTACGGTAATGCATCAAATGTATGCTTGGATCCGAGATGCCATCATACATAGGAAGGATATGAGGGCTGTCGTTTCGTGGAGTTGGCTCGGATAAAATATTTGCACTTAATGGAGATCGAGTCATTCCTCCGATAATTCTTTTGACCTGTTCGACCACAGCTGTTCGGGGATAATGAAGGACTTATGGGAGCATGTATCTCCTACTTCGGGATAACTGGGAGTGTTGAACGGGTTTTCCATGATGAGGATCGGGCAGATGACGAGATCAAAACCTGTGAGGTTTATCATCTGATCATAAATTCTCTGATCTGATCTGTCTAATTTATACATAGACTGGGTCTGATTTTGCCTTTGGAAACTACTTCGGGTTTGAAAATGTGGGATAGGGTCGGGACATTGGGGCATACCCGATACATGCTCGGGGAAATACTCTTCATCATCATCGGCATCATACTCTTAATGATCTTCCCGAAAAGGAACAAAACTAGTGAATATGGAAGAATTGGCCGGGTTGTATGGTGAGGAGGGTGGGGGGAAGTTCTCTGGGTCCTAGTTGTATACGGCTGCGAGTGTTGTTGAGATTTTGTTCAGTTGCTAAGGTTAGTTCATGAGAGACCCTTTCACCAGTACGATCAATTGCCATAGGTTCGTGTTCTGGAATAGGAAGGAGGGAATTTTTTCTGCATTCAAGAGTTAACCCGAGGAATTGAAAGTTGATAGAATTTGTTCTTGCACAATGGAAATGATTAGGGCTTGCAGATCCAAAGGTTGTGGGGGGTTATTGGAGGAGTTTGGATTGTTCATTATTTGTTGTTGAGTCTTGCTTGTACTTCGGGTATGATTAGATCAGAGAGATTACTTCAGGTAATAAATCCAAGGGGCATCATGGTAGAAGGGAGATAAGGGATGGTTGATGAATTTTGGGCAACTTTGGGGGATGTTTGGTATACAAAGAGAGATCTATCGTCGTGAGTTGAAATTGGTGGAGGAGGGTTTTGGATGTCGGGAGATTTCGACATGTTCCTTTTGGGTTTTAATGTTTGTTTAGAAAGTAATGGGTTCGGAAACTTAAAAGCTTTTACTACTATAAGTTCCTACAAACGGCGCCAATTGAAGAGTATTTATCCAATTGTGAATCGGATACATGCTCCCTTTTGATAAATATTCCAATTCTGGTAGATTGGTCGTTATATCCCGAATATAGATGTTCTCCACAATTCCTTTCAATTTCGGCTAATAACTCTCCTCCGATTGTACTAGTTGTATATTCTTCTTCTTCTTCTTCTTCTTATGGTCCTTCTTACAACTTCCCTTCGGTACCTGAAAGTGCGGATAGGGGGGGTTGTCCGCAAACTCTCCAATACTTAAGTATGGGTTCAGGTATGGTAACAATGATAATTAAGAAAATAAATGAATTAATTAACTAGGTATTAAATGTAGATAAAAAGTCTTTGTTTTACCTATCTTTTCAGCTGATATGTAACAGTTTTTATATTACACAATACATGCACAGCTGTTAAATAATATTATCTCATTGTTTCCTAACTTTCCTGTTAATCAAAGGGTATAACGGATAGTTTTGATTTAACTATAACGTTAATCCCCGTACTTTATTGTATCTACAAACACATACTTATCAATGTCAACATCACTTTTCTGGTTGCAAAAAGGAATTTAATTGCCAGTTTGATTTGATTAGATCGAATTGCAGGTTTTATCACCGTTGAGTCTGACATCTGTTTGTACCCTAAACTCGTTTTGGATTAATAAAAAACCCCAACAAATCCACGACATTGTATTCTCAATCAATTCCTTACTTTCGGAAATATTGTTGATCATGACCCTCCGTATTGTTTTCTTTTCCGAATAGTCGGTTTTAAGACTCTAACTTGTCCATTGTCGCCATTCCCTTTTTAATCCAATTAGCACTATTACTCTTCTTTTTTTTTTCTTTCAAAAAAAACTTGTATTCACTCACAAATATAATTCACTCTTTTTCATCCCAACCAATTGCTTATATAATCCCCCAATGAATTAGTACGCACTGGATAATTCTGGAAAAAGAAAAATTCTAGCTTCTAACGAAAACAAGGAATGGTTTTAGTGAGAAAAGTAGATTCCCCTCGTACGAAATCGAAAGAAAGAATAAGAAAGGCAAGGGAGCTAAGTATCACACAATATGTATATAAATAGTGGGGGAGGAGGGCAATGGCTAAGGGTCATCATATATACATATGTTCATTAGTGCTACTAGTACTGTTTGTAATTAGCATAAGAGTACATAGTAGTAGTAGTAGCAGTAGTTGATCATTTTAATGTCACACATTATTTATATCGTAAAATTATAATTTTAATAGTTTCATATATTTTTATATTAAAATCTTATAATAGTCTAAAAAAAATATGTATTTTTTATTGCTTCAATGCTATTTTATTTGAATTTTTTATATATTGGTATCACGGTTACGGTCGAGAACGGGTCAAAAGAATTAATTGTGCAGTACATGGTGGGTGCGATCATACTATCACTAACCCACCGGATCCCATTAGAATTTCAAAGTGAAGCGTTCTTGAGCGAGAGTAGTACTGGATGGGTGACCCCTGGGAAGTCCTTTGTTGCACCCATTTTTTGTATTTTTTTGTTTCCATACAAATATTTTTTCTATACATTTTTGGTAAGTTCGGAGTATAATCAACGGCAAATAACAAGACGAGTAGTTGGGAATGTTTTTGCTTTCTTAAACATTGTTAGTGCAACAAATAGAAGTTACTGTAAAGAAAAGAAAATGGTAAACAGCTGCACCATAGTATCACTATTATTATAAATTAAGAACATGAAATGATATAGCATATAATTCTAGCTCCTTTTGTTATATTTAGGCCCTTTTAATTTATATGAGTCGTCGACTAACTCACCAATGCAAATATTCCCGAAGGTTTGGATCACTTGGGCTAGGTGCTTCAGGGTCAACCATAACCTGCAATAATTATCAAGAATAAGTAGTGGTTGTAGTAGAAGTAGAAACAAGAATATATATATATATATACTATTTTAAAGGCAAAACATGGATAGCAGTTATTTATGGAGTTAACATCAATTTTGAGCTTACCAAATTTACTCTCATCTCATAAAATATTTTAAGCTAAAATTACTGTATTTTAGCTACAAAATTGTCTTTTAACTATCTTATTTAACCACTATCACCACATTTCAAACTAATTCATTACCTAATGAAGAGAGAGGAGAGAGAGAAAAAGATAATTGGAGAAATGCATGTAAATAATTCTAATAAGAGGGTGATTTTATTCAATTATATATATTTAAAAAAATTTATTACTCTCTCATCCCTTCTCAATCCATCAACTCGCTCTTATTCATTCAAGATGTTTTTATATTCAGCAACAAACCTCAAGTTTATTTTTTAAAATGATACTGCTAAAAAATTTCTCAATTGTTAAAATTTATAATTTTTTTTTATCAATATGTAATATGTATCTCACACTCATTATGTGTGTCACGTACACTGGAGTATATATATAGCTCCATTAGTGTTGTCTATTGCAGACAAACTTAAATTGCACATACAAATAGCAGAAGCAAATCTCCATATAGCATGTGTTAAAATCAACATGATGATATTATCTTGTATGGTTTTCGGCTAAAAGTGAGGGAGTTAATTCGAGAAGGCTGGCTTACAAGAGAATAGAAAGTTCTAAGGTCGTCTCCCCCGATATCAACCCTGGGTTGGTTGACCCTCCGTATTGTTTTCTTTCCTGAATAGTCGGTTTTAAGACTCTAACCTGTCCATTGTCGCCATTCCCTTTTTAATCCAATTAGCACTATTACTCTTTTTTTTCAAATAAAACTTGTATTCACTCACAAATGTAATTCACACTTTTTCATCCCAACCAATTTTTTGTATAATCTCCCAATGAATTAGTACGTACTGGATAATTCTGGAAAAAGAAAATTTCTAGATTCTAACGAAAACAAGGAATGGTTATAGTGAGAAAAGTAGATTCCCCTCGTACGAAATCGAAAGAAAGAAAAAGAAAGGCAAGGGAGCTAAGTATCACACAATATGTATATAAATAGTGGGGGAGGAGGGCAATGGTTAAGGGTCATCATATATACATATGTTCACAAGTGCTACTAGTACTGTTTGTAATTAGCATAAAGAGTACATAGTAGTAGTAGTAGTAGTTGTTGTTGATCATCGAGAATGCCTAGGGACAGGGATCCTCTTGTGGTAGGACGAGTGGTAGGGGATGTTCTGGACCCATTTTCAAGGTCTATAAACTTGAGGGTGTGTTATAGCAATAACAATACGAATTTTAATAGAGAAGTTTCAAATGGGTGTGAGCTTAAGCCTTCTCAAGTTGTCAACCAACCCAGGGTTGATATCGGGGGAGACGACCTTAGAACTTTCTATTCTCTTGTAAGCCAGCCTTCTCTAATTAACTCCCTCACTTTTAGCCGAAAACCATACAAGATAATATCATCATGTTGATTTTAACACATGCCATGTAGAGATTTGCTTCTACTATTTGCATGTGCCATAAAAGTTTGTCTGCAATAGACAACACGAATGGAGCTATATATACACACTAATGTACGTGACACACATATCATACATATTATAAATTGATAAAAAAATTTAAAAATTTTAACAATTGAATTTTTTTTTAACAATATCATTTTTTAAAATAAACTTGAGACTTGTTGCTGAATATAAAAACATCTTGAATGAATAACAGCGAGTTGATGGATTGAGAAGGGATGAGAGAGTAATAAATTTTTTTAAATATATATAATTGAATAAAATCACTCTCTCATTAGAATTATTTACATGTATTTCTCTAATTATCTTTTTCCCTCTCCCCTCTCTCTTCATTAGGTAATGAATTAGTTTGAACTCCGGTGATAGTGGTTAAATGAGATAGTTAAAAGACAATTTTGTAGCTAAAATAAACTGATTTTAGCTTAAAATATATTATGAGATGAGAGTAAATTTGGCAAGCTCAAAATTGATGCTAACTTCACAAATAACAGCTATCCATGTGTTTGCTTTTAGAATAGTATATATATATATATATATTCTTTTTTCTACTTCTACTACAACCACTACTTATTCTTAATAATTATTGCAGGTTATGGTTGACCCTGATGCACCTAGCCCAAGTGATCCAAACCTTCGGGAATATTTGCATTGGTGAGTTAGTCGACGACTCATGTAAATTAAAAGGGCCTAAATATAACAAAAGGAGCTAGAATTATATGCTATATCATTTCATGTTCTTAATTTATAATAATAGTGATACTATGGTGCAGCTGTTTACCATTTTCTTTTCTTTACAGTAACTTCTATTTGTTTTTTTTTTTGGAAATTACAGTAACTTCTATTTGTTGCACTAACAATGTTTAAGAAAGCAAAAACAAAAAAAATATTTCTGTTGAATTAGGCAGCATGCAGGTGTTTAATTAAAGAAAGTATTCACTGTATATATATATATATATAATATTCTGTTGTATTTTTATGCCTTGATTGTCCAAGAGGCCACATCCAAAAATACGTACCACCCCAATTTGCGCATATATATAATCATTTCACCTTCGTAAATACTCGATCGAAAAATCACTGCGTAATTAGTTTCACTATGGTTACAATTTTTTTTCACAAATTTTAATATTAATTTTGACACGCTATATATGACGTACTACTACTTTACAAATTAATAAAACGAGTGAGGGATTCTATCGGAATCTGTTGTTGTGGCCTCAATTTTGATTTGCATATCATGATACAAATAAAGTAGTTGTATCATAGTGGTATCTATTGGTTGAGAATTAATATTAATTATTGGCACCAAAACGTATTAAACATGCATGCACTAAACCCTCCAGCTCTAATGTAATCGGATAAATTATTTATGTTCCTAGCTAGTTAGTTAGTTACATATTTTCCTACTTTCTTAATATAAATATATATATATATGTTTCACTCTTCCTCTCGTGTTTTTTTATAACATCCTTTTTTAGTATGTACGTATTTGCTAATTACTCCTATATAACATGCATGGAACGATGATTTGATTTGTAGGCTAGTGACTGACATTCCAGCAACCACAGGAGCAAGTTTTGGTGAGAATTTACATTTTTTCTTTAACCTTTTCCCTTGTTAATTACTTTTTCTTCATGTATTCTTTCTCTCACTAAGTATATATTAATTTATTTAACATATATAGCTTAATTGAGAGATAATGGCTATATATCTAATTGTTGTTTTTGTTTTCCTTAAACTGCAATGGAGATTTCTTTCTACTTGCTAGCTACCGATAATCATACTTTCCCTGAAATATATACAAATCATTTCTTCACCTTAATTATTGTGATTTTACAATCGGAAACTTTTCTCATACATCTATTTGAGATTATTATGTAAAGTTTAAGAAAATAAGTTTCTCTTATCATGGTTTAATTAAGAAAATGTTAATTTACTCTTTCTAAAGATTTCTCTAAAATGCAAAATTAATGCACGGTAGTTATTTTTTGTACCCACTTCTCTTCATTTTAAATTTTAGTAGGGACACTAACATCTGTGTAATTGTTTACAAGTACCTCATAAAGAAATCAAAATAAATTACTTTACAAAACCCGTGTAAAAACTTTCCCCACTATCACATATATATGGTTCCATTTTTTATACAGGTCCCGTATCTATAAGCAAAGTAATTTGTTTTTAAAAATATGATTACCTTGTATCAAAATATAGTAATTCATTTTATACAATATAGTAATAATATGAACTTTAATATTTTAAATTTTTTATAAGGAATTATGTCATATAATATGTTAGTTTTTTTTAATAAAAAATTAAATACAATGTCAACACTATATTGTACAAAGAAAATTACTATATTTTGAAGCAAATAAATGAGATTAGAGAAATGAGCAGTCTAGCTAGCTAGTTATGAGGTAAGATGAGATAAGACGTGTATATATGTTGAAACGATGTGGTGCAGGACAAGAGGTTGTGTGCTATGAGAGTCCGCGACCATCAATGGGGATTCACCGCTTTGTCTTCGTGTTATTCCAACAACTCGGGCGACAGACTGTGTATGCTCCAGGTTGGCGTCAAAATTTCAATACCAGAAACTTTGCCGAGCTTTACAATCTTGGCTTGCCTGTTGCTGCTGTCTATTTCAACTGCCAGAGGGAGGGTGGCTCTGGAGGCCGAAGACATTAGATATGCCATCGTCTACTTATGCCCCCATGTGCACCTTCATGACTTTAATTATCAACAAGCTATATATCACGTAGCTATCTAGTATTATGCTACCCAACTGTTATTTACTAGCAGCTTGGAAATATGTCTATTTAGTCACCCTACTCTTTTCATATGTAATTGGTGATATAAAATAATGTCTAATTGAATAAGAGATGATGAATGTGTGAACACAAAATATTTGCTGTGTTAATATTTTTCTTTTTATTTTTTATAAACAGGGTGTTTGTTAATTCTTAGGTTTACAAACAAAAGTGATGCTAAAAGAATTGGGTTAAATGCTTCTTAGTACATCAATCTATAAGCCAAAATCTAATTAGTATGCCTATTTTTTTTTTCTCATCCAATTGATATACCATCTACTAATTAATTTTTAGTCCAATGGATACACTTGGAGGGGTCAAAAAATTGAATGGAAACGTCGGTGTGCGACGCACTTGCCTCAACAACCACGTCACATGAGCAAAATTGTAATTTTACACCATCCTCTCTCTCCCTTTTCTGTCAAGCTGCACATCCTCTCTCTCTCTCTCTCTCTCTTTCTTGCCAAGCTGGAAAGATGGATTTATCTTTATTGCACCAATGACCCACTAATTATTATGTTCTATTTTTTCCTTATCGTTTTAATTGTAACAATTATAATTTCATCTTTTGGTGGACAGTTATATATCATTTCACATAATTAAAATTATGTCACCAACCAACATGTGATTCATGAATAATTTTTTGATATGATCGTTTCAAAATAAGTTCAATTCTTATATTTTAAATTTATGTTTTCATATATAGCACTTAGTCTTAAAAACTTGTGATAATATCTTTTATTTTTTTAAAAATTTAGATAATATAACAATTACAATTGAAATTT
>MKEJ01054234.1:0-15566 GCA_001753735.1 Embelia ribes
GGATGCGGGGGCGCGACACTTAGCACCACAGAGAATTGTGGTAACCCTAATTGCAAAATCCATTGCAACGATGGCAGTTTATATTTTATTATTATAACCCAAGTGCTCAAAAGCTTATCATAAGCCACCGTCGATACAAAAGGACAGTCGTCAGTCTTCTGATGTTGCTCTTGAAGGGTTAAAAAATTAACATTTTCACACGGAATACTGTCATGTTCTTTAATTGCTCCAGAAATATTCTTCTTTTGCTCATTAAATAGCTTATGTAGACTTTTTTGAGGATAGAGTTGTGGACGGGAGTGGATGTTAAAACACTCTAATGTATCTTTCTAAAAGATTCTTTAATGACTTCTGATCGAATTAGGGTTAGGGTTGGAGGGAGTACTGCCTACACTTCTATGGTCAAAACCATTCCTGGTGATTCAATTAAGTCATCATACTATGGCATTGAGCTGCAATGACAATCTCGGTACTAAAAATAATTTGCATTTCATGTGATTGTCATGCCTATTATTGGGATATGTATCTTATTATTAAATAAGGATATAGTTTGTGATAAGGTTGTTAGAGATGTTTTATTTGTTTCCTAGTTTATGGGAAACTGCTTGATTTGGTTATTGGCTTGCTGTATTGGCCTCTATATATTGAGACTTTTTTGCATTTACTAATTAATGGGAATTATTATTTTCTCTTGGCTATTGCTGAATTTAACACCTATTGTGTGACCAGATCCTGTTGATTTTTACCATAATGATGTTTACGTAATAACCGTGTATGTTTCTCCACGTGATGGTTGCGTGGGATAGATACATTCATAGTTGTCGTAGTGGTATAACTGTGACACGCATGACAATGGGTGCCATGGGACGTATGCAAGGTTACATGAGGGAAAGTAGCTTGTCATCATATTGATGTGATCTGTTGTTTTTTTATTCTTTAATTGGTTTTTCATTTGCCCGTCCTGGGACATGGACATGTTTCTTCCAGGACATGTTTCTTTGAATTTGCGCGTCAGTATCATGTTCACAAAATTGACTTTTATCTTGAACTATGGTGGTACATGTCACGTAGTACCACAACTCGTTAAAGGTTAATCTACACCTTTCCTGTGGTATTATGTGCATCGACATTGGATTATTTTAATAAACCAAATGAAAAATGGATGTTGTTCTGTAGTCATTTCCCAGATTAATCCTCTGAATTAATCGATTGAACTCAACCCAATTAGTTCTATACCACTTTCAAGGTCTGATAGTCTATTTTGAGTTAATTAGTTCTGACCTGCAAGGTTTGGACTTCCCAATCCGAAAAAGAAAGAAATAAAAATACTTAACAATTTTTTATTAGGTTTGGTGAAATTTCCGGGTCTTTGGTTTATATAATTTAATAATCTCCCTAACTTTACTACTCATTCCTTGACGTGATCTGTCAATCTAATGGAAACTAACAACGTTAAGTGAGCAAGCAAATGATGACTTGAAATATATTTAATAATAAAATTATGTTTGTTCTTTAAAAATGGTCAAACTTTTTTTCCCTTAAAACATAAATATATTTTTGTTATCTAAAACACAAATGTTCTTATCGGGGTAAACGTTTTTTGGAAGAACAAAAGAAGTAAATATCAAGCTAAATTTTATTTCAAGAGTAGATTTCCACCAAATAGAAATGGTAGTAGTAGTTCGAACATATACATGCATGTTAAAATAAAAAAGCATTGCAAGTGGCATTTACTTGAGACCTACCCTTGTTACTTTCACACCATGTCGGCAAACTGTAGCTATCGGTATTAGCTTCCATTGAAGAGGTGGAGCATATCATCAAGAAATAAGTTGGAAGATTTAAAGGCGGAAAATAAAATAGAGAGTCAAAACTAACAATTAGATGGACTTGGACAACTCCGAGACTCGTACCAGGACATACGCAGATACCTTTATATATTTTTCTGACTCAGTAATTGTTATGCCCCAGGATTTATCATCTTCCGAGCACGCGAATAACACCACAACATAAATATAAACATTCATAATAAAGGTTAAACCATCTCGAATAATAGTCAAAAGTAACATAAAAATCTAATTTAAACTCAAATAAATCTCAATCATCAATTCGAGCTTAAAATAGTTTGCCCAATTATTTTAAATAATGGAATAATAAAAAAAACAACTAAAACCTGTCTAAAACATCATTTGGCGCATGGCCAAAATTAATTATTAAACTCAAAATAAAAAGAAACGCCTACGACACCTACTCAAGTGAGCTCTTACACAACTTCTAGACATGTATATGAAGACCTCCAATACCTGTTTCTGCTTGGATTTTTATACAAGAAAAGAAGAGAAAATAAGAAAAGACATCCCACACAGGAGGTTAGGAATACTCATTGAAAGCTAACAAGCATAACAAATTTTGTAAAACAAAACTATAACATGTACCACAATAACAATAATCCACCACTAACTTCCAATACAAATAAAACTTCCAAAATTATAATAATAGCTCATACAAAATTTACATCATCTCTGTGTATCAATTTCAGTTTTAAATTACACCTTTTCAAATACACACCATGGGTCATACCATCTTCCTAGGCTTTACGTGTAAAGACTTAGTGGATAATCTTCCATACCTCGAATTCCACTTGAAACCAATACATGTAGAGTCAAAAGCCATATACCAACATATACTTTGTGTATATTATACACAAAGTATGTGTTGGTATATGGCTTTTCACAAATATGAAACGCCTACGACACCTACTCAAGTGAGCTCTTACACAATTATATTATCACACATTTTTCACAAAAATTTTCAACCCAATTCGATATGGATTTCCACTGGTAAACACCTTTAATTTCATGCTCACATAACCACAATTACCAATAAATCTTCTTTTATTATGAGCATAATTTCATGTTCACATCACATCACAAATCTTATTCACATACAACTAGATCACATAATATATAGTAACAAAATCATGTATATAAACACATAAAAACTTGTGATTCTAGCCACAACACATTAAGAACCTAACCACACCTGTTATTATGCTCAAGAATTCCTTCGGAAAGATATTGAAGAAAAATCCTAGAAATCACCAATAAGGAAACACTGACGAAAAGTGGAAACATATCAACAAATAGTTGAGAATTTGACATTAATAGGCTATTCAAGTCTCAATCAATCAATAAAAACGTTTTTGAATTAGTATTCAAAATGAGTATAACAGACTTACAATGGAGAGAATGTAGAGGAGAGCTTGAATATGTCCTTTGATTGTTGAGCGGAGTGATTCACCACTAGGATTTGATGTATTTGGTTCCAAGAACCCTTCTCTCTCTTTCTCTCTCTGTATACGCTTAGATGATGAACGAATTATGTTACAAAATGATCAGTTTTAAAAAATATATAATAGTCTCGAACAATTTTTTTTAATGAAACTGTTAACACCCTAAGGAGGGTGTCGACACCTGCGGCACCACTAAAATTGGAAAGTTATATATGATTCAATTCCTTTTCTAAATATATATTATAGGCTTTCATTGAATTTTTGGTTTAAAAGTTATCGTCAGAATATCGACCAGTTGTATGAAAGGTTTATTATTCAACGAAAGTTGATTTTAAGACTTTAAATTCATCGTAACCATCCCGACACCAATAACGTTAGACCAAATTATTACTTCTAAAATATAGAACATGGAATAAAATAAACGAGGCCTTACAACTATTCCCCTGAAAAAATAAACTCCGTCCTCGAATTTAGGGCATCCCTGAGAATAATTCTCGTAATTTACTCCGCATCGCTTCCTCGTATTCCAATAACTATTCAACTACATGATGTATCCAAAGAACTTGTATGAGAGGAATTACCTTCCCACACAATGCCTTATCACGACGATCTATTATACTCAATGGTTGCACATTGTATATTACATCTTCCTCTACTCAAGTCGAAATGATCAATCACATATGATGGATCTAGCTCATACTTTCGTAGCATGAAGACATGGAAAATCGGATATACATTATTCAACTAAGGTTGTAGTGGAAATATGTAAGCCAACGTCCCAACCTTTACAATAATTTGAAAGGGCCCCACAAACCTTGATGATAATTTCCCTTTCTTTCCAAACTGCATCTCTTCTAAGGCAAGACCTTGAGGAATACATGGTCTCCCTCATTGAAGGATAATGGATGTCTTCGCCTATCAGTATAGCTCTTTTGATAATTTTTACTATACAAATTCGGCTAAGTGTAAATAATCTTCCCAATGACCCCTAAAATCAAGTATACAAGCTCATAACATATCCTCCAATGTATGTATCGTCTTTTTCATTTATCCATCTATTTGAGGGTGATATGTGGTACTCTTCGTCAACTTTGTGCCCATGACACACTGCATACCCTCCCAAAATTGCAATATGAATTTAAGATCTCAATCGGATACTATGATATAGGGAGCACCATGTAACCGAAGAATATTTTTCATATATAATCGCGAAAGCACCTCCGCATCGTCATCCTTCTTGATAGCCAGGAAATGCATCAATTTCATTAACCTATCAATGATAACCCAAATGGTATCCTTCTTCCCCTTTAACCTTGGTAGTCTACCAATGAAATCCATTGTGATATGCTCCCACTTCTACTTCGGTATCTCAAGGGGTTGCATCTTATCATTCAACTTCTTCATATTTCCTTTCACTTGTTGACACGTAAGACACTATAGCACAAATTGTGCTATATCTATCTTCATACTCGACCACCAATAGGTCCGACTTAAATTAAGGTATATCTAATTCCCCTCAGGAAGCACCGCTAAGTGTGACTAGTGCAAATCCAGTATAACTTCCTCCCTCATCACTGTTGGTACATATAAGCAACTCCAATACCACAATTCACCATGGTCCCTAATGGATCAAACCTGCGATTCACTAATCTGAGCCCTTGCATCAAATTTATGCGATAGCAAATTACCCAGTTGAGCTTCGAATATCCTTTCTATAAACTTTGGCTAAGCAACCACCGTATATAATGAAATTTGTTCTCCCCCTTCAAGGTATTCTAGGCCGAACAAACCAAATGTCCTTATTGCATCTCACTCATCATAAATGAAACATGCCAAGGTATACTAGTCATTGCATTCACTTTCTCCATGTGGTATTGAAGGTCGAAGTGGTATTGTTCTAAATACTCCATCCATCATCTCTGCCTTATATTCAAATCCCGTTGAGTAAATATGTACTTGAGACTGTTATGGTCCAAGAAGACCTTGAACCTCTTTCCGTACAAATAATGAATCTAGATCTTCAAGGAAAACACCACAGCTCCTAACTCCAAATTGTGAGTAGGATAGTTTTGCTCATGAATCTTTAACTAGCGAGATGCATAAGTGACTGCCCTCTTTGTTTGCATCAAAATACAACTCAATCTTTCCCTTGATAAATCGCAGTACATTGTATATCCGACTCCTTTTTCTGGAATAATCAATACTGGTGTTATAGTTAACAACTCCTTCAGTTTTATAAATGACTCCTCGCACTTAGCATCCATTCAAACCTATCCCTTTTTGTGAATAAGGCGGGTAATAGGGGAAGCTATAGTCGAGAAATCCTTCACAAATCGATGATAATAACCTGCTAGCCCATAAAATTCCGAATCTCAAATACGTTCTTAGGTCGCTCCCAATTAGATACCGCCTCTACTTTTGCCGGATCAATAGCCACTCCTTCTAATGTCACAATGTGCCCTAAAAATCTCACTTCTTAAAGCCAAAACTCGCACTTCGACAACTTCGCATACAACTCTAGAAACTTTCGGAACACCCTGTTCATTAAATCCATAAATACCGTTGACGTATGTTGTCAACCCGAATAGCACGACAAGAAATTCATAGTGATAATAGTGAGTAAGTACCAAAAGTAGTCTTCGGGATGTCTTCCTCCTGAATACTCAATTGATGGTATCCCGAACGAAGATCGATCTTCAAAAACTACTTTGATCCCTTCAACTAGTCAAATAAAACATCTATCCTTAGCAATGGATATTTATTCTTAATTGTCACTCAATTCAATTTCCTGCAGTCAATACACATTCTCATTGACCCATTTTTCTTTTGTACAAATAAAGTCGATGCACTATATGGTGATATGCTCAAGTGAATAAATCCCTTACTTAAGAGGTATTCGAGCTGAGCCTTCATCTCCCTCAGCTCTGCTTGCAATAAACGGTACGGTGCCATGTAAATAAGGCTCGTACCCAGAATAAGGCCAGTAAGGAACTCCACCTCATAATATGGTGGTAATCCACTTAGGTCCTCCGGAAGACATCGAGGAAGTCACGAACCATATGACGTAGCTTCGAAAGTGCCCACCCAATCTTAGAAATAGAAAAATTGGTGAGCAGACAACTGAATGTAACTTGTCAACGGTCATACTCAATAATAGCATGATTGGATGACAACCAATCCATGCCCAAATTAACATCGAAACCCTACATATCAAGAACTAGAAGATTACACTCAAAATAGCGATCAAAAATTAAAATAGAGCAATGACGATAGATAAAACGCTGAATAACATGAATACCTAACGACTTATCTACATACATACATAGGAACACTCCAATTCTAAGCACAACAACTTCACAAAACCAGGAGCAATAAAAGTATGAGATGCACCTGCGCACAAGTACATAAGAAGATTGAATTAAAATAGTACTTCAGATGACAGATGGCCCTGCCTAATCCTCAACAGCATCAGTAAGTGAGTATAGACGAGTCTGAGGAGCTAGTATAGCTGTAGAGCCCATAACTCGGTTGCCACTTCCTTGATTTCCTCCTCACCCGATCCTAGACCCAGACTAGAATGATGCAAAAGGATGTGCTGATGGGATAGCTACCTCATCAAACCTTGGGTAACTTGAACTCAATAGTCGCCCCTTGTATGACCCATCTTCCCACAATTCTGGCACTAAATTTAAGGGCAATAGCAAATGATATGTCCCTTATCGCCACACTTGTGGTACCCCAACCTCTTATTCGACTCCCCGATTCCTATAGTAGTTGATGACATCTGATAAGACTGTCCGTGTGACTTTTATGGTCCAAAATACCTACATCTCTTTCTATTCCCCTTGCTACCAATCGGTGCACTCTAGCTAGATAGGTTCTGCCCACCCTCACCAATAGTGGCATTGGTACCCTAGTTTCCTGCACCCTCTCACTGTGCCCCTTTATGCCCCCTTTGAGATTGTCCCTGTGACTGATTCTGATTTCTAGCTCCCCTTTTGTCATTGATCCGTTTTGTATCCAAATCCAACTACTCTTATTGTTTCGCATTTTCAATCACCTTCTCCAACTTCTTACCCCAACAGACACCATATTATCTTGAATCCATATATGCAACCCATTCTGAAACTTTCAAATCTTCTCCACTTCAGTGGCCACATACTCAAGTGTATATCAAGAATACATTGTGAATTTTTTTGCATATTTTGCCACTGTATTGGTCTCATACTTCAACTTTACAAACTCATCCTTTATCTTTTGTCACTTACTTTATGAAAAATACTTATATAAGAAGATGGTTTTAAAATCATCCCAAGAAAAATTTCCCACCCCATAGATAGTGGGTGACCTTTTCCCCATTCTACCGCCTTACTTACAAACATACTTGAAGCTACCCTTGCCATCATTAGCAGATCGGTAAGCCATAAAGTGGAAAAATGATGCTCTATCTTTGAAAGCCACATATCAGCCTCTATCAGATTGTCATTACCCTCAAAGATTGCATCCTTGAATTGACTCAACTTCTTCTGAATCTTAAAAGTGTGTATCTTGATATCTTCAACACTATTTGTATGCCCTCCCAATTTTATAGCCAAAACGCCAACCGTTCCCACATCTGTTTCCCCATTAGTGCCACCAACTGCACCAAATCTATATTGATTGTCCCAGGTGCAATCCTAAAAGTTCCCAAAATGGGTGCAATAAGTGGAACCACACCTTGAACACCTGCAGATGCTACCTCTTTTTCCCCTTATTCTTCCTCCATGTCAATATCCATAAGAAAACTATCACTGAGATCTTCGTTGGGTACTTCATCAATAACAGGTTCATAAGAGTTGTTATTACATGACAACTCAAGCTTTACTGACGAAAAAAAAGAACTTGCTCTTGCCTCCCTCAGGGTAAAAATTTGGGTCGTGTCCTATGAACCTTGCCTTAACAGATGGTAAAGGTTAGCACCCCTATGCCCACTTTGACCTCCTCAGTTGTTGCTAGTACTATGGCTACCACTTACTCTACTTTCTGGCATGCCTAAAATCAAAAGAACAACCAAAGTTAATCACACGTTTGCATTTAGTGGATGCATTAAATAAATAGTAATCAAAACATACATCAATTTGTCCAACTTTGTCCACAGGTAAAGCTCTATGTTGAGTGGACAAGGCAGCCCTTGTCTATCCAGCATAGACCTAAACGTCAACATCTACTTCCAACCCATCGCTGGTTTTATGAAGGAAAATATTTCTTGGAAAAAAAATTTGCGGCTCATGGATCGAAGCACCGGAAGCACACCAATCATACAAAAGCACACAATAGCATATAAAAGACACAAAGGCATCCAAGTTCCGAGACGTCTACCCAACTTCTAGAAGCAACTCACTCGAGGACATCCTATAAATAAACTAATATCTAGCAGTTCCCAAGGTAATTCGTATACCTTAAGTTTTAACAACAAACTGTTATGATTACAATAGATCACCACTATCATACAACACCTATAAAACATCCAAAAGAATACACATAGCTCATATACAACAAAAAATTACATCAGCTCCACATTTCTCAATTAAAGCTTTTTAATTACACATTTTAAACATAACCCAACAGGCCATACCATCTGCCCATGGCTTTATATGTAAAGACTCAGTGGATAGTCTTTCCTATCCCGAATTCCACTTGGAACCCATAAAAGTAAAATCAAAATTTATACTATCTTCCTTTGATAAGGAAAACCAGAGAACTATACCATTTGTTCTCCATACACATACAAATTGTTCAATTATATTATTACATGTTCACACAAAGGTTTTCAACCAAATTCGTCATCAAGGTTTCCACTAGTTAACACCTTTAATTACATGTTCATATAACCACAATTATTAATTAAGCTTCATTTATATGATATGCACGATTTCAAAATTACACCACCATCACAAAACTCAATCACATACAACTAGATCATACCAATACATATTATCAAAATCATGTATATGAGCACATAAAAACTTGTGGTTCTAACCGCGATATAGCAAGAGCCTAACTGTACTTGTGATTATGCACAAAAAGTCCTTTGGGAAGATGTTGGAGAAGAACCCTAGCTATCACCACTAAATAACACCGACGAAAAATGGAAACATATAGATAATTACTAAGGAATTCACCGTCATTGGGCTATTCAAGCCATAATCAATAAATAGAACCAATATTGATTGAATAAAACTCAAAAAGGACTTGAAAGGATTCTAGATAAAGTTATCTCACAATGACGAGGATGAAAAGAAGAGTTTGGATCCACACTTAGTTCGTTAAGCAGATAAATTCATTATGATGAATGGGTGTATGTTGGCTCAAAGAACCCTATCTTTCTTTCTCTATATGTATAAAGGTTGTGATCGTTACACATTTTCTCGCAAAATTTGCAAAATATATTCTAGGTTTGACTGTCGACAGTCACCCACTTGACTGCTGACAGTCTTGGCCCGAAATTGCCTTTGGAGTTGATTATATGTCGATACTCATGCAATGACCGTCGACACCTAGCTGTCAACAATCAATTCTTGATGTCGACATTCATAGCCAAGATAGCTCTTGATATACTCTGTTCAACCCTTCTTTTAACCATTTTCCACTTTGAATTAGCTTTTTCCCATAGCATGAAAGCCGTAGATAATGCAAATTCCTTTCCAACCATATATGATAGGTTTGCATTGGATTTTTTTATTTAAAAGATATTGTCAAAATACTAAATAGGTGTCATGACGAAAGTTTGACTTTCAATGAAGTTTGGTTTTAGAACTTAAGTCCATTATAACTAACCCCAAAACCAATGAAATTGAACTAATATATTGCTCCAAGAATATAAATAATAGACAGATGAAATGGGGTCTCACAAATAGGGCGAAGATATTCGAAGGGCCAAAGTTTTTAATAATTATTCCACATAAATAACTTTTCATTTTTAAATATATGAACTTTTACCCATAAATTGCTATTGACATAATCAAGATACATTTTTCCAGCATAAATACAATTTATTTATTTTTTTAAATATAATTCTTACCCTTTTACTTCAATGCATGGAGTCATTTTGTAATATTTTTTAAAGCTTTTCACATATACTTTCAAGAAGATTTGGCTTAGAAAATACAATTATGGTAATATTTTTAAATAATATAATATAATTTAATAAGTTCTATTTTCAAGAGTTTAGGTTTGATGGAGTTATATTTTATTATAAGTTTTAATTGATAAAAATCCCAAATTAATGGGATACATGTCAATTAATTATACAAATACTTGTTACAAATAGATCAAAATTAGTAGAATAAATACCTTTTATATAACTCTACAACATTAATAGTTTTCATCTTAATTTTTATTTTTTTTGTTTTAATGCATGAATTCAGTTTTGTATTTATGCTCTAGCTATATGTTTTATATGTTTTAAAAAATTATAGTATGGTAATTTTTTCAAATAAAATAATATAATTTAATAAAATTTATTTTTCAAGAAGTTTAGGTTTGGTGATTGTAATACTATTTTTGATAAAAATAATTGAATTCTTCTCATTTTTTATTTTTTTTTATCAATTTTTTATGATATCAGGTGTAATGGGATTTATACTCTAATAATATTTGCAAGAAAAAATATCTATTATGTTAGTTTTAGTTTTGGTGGGAATTCTAATATGATAATTTTTCTAATAAAATAATATTAATTATTATTATATTTAAAGATTAATGGAAACATCATATTTTGTGCATGTATTTATGTAAAGATAGTGAATATAATATTTTAAAATGAAAAAAGATTTGAAGATTAGAAATCACCTCCTCGTTTTATTTTGTTAGATTTGGCGAGAATGTCCTGTAAAGTAAAGAGATATAAAGATTATATTAGATTAAATTTGTGTATATATGGATATAATTGCTTAATTGATGGAAATATTTTCTTTTCTAAATTACTTAATTGATAAAAAAAATATTTTTTTTTACTAAGTTTTAATTACTAAATTGATGATCACATGCATAAGAATACCACGTGATTAGAGCGCAAGTAGAAAGTTTAGATTTTAAATTTGTAAGAGATTAGGATAGGCTAAATGGATTCGCAAACACATTATTTTATCTAACCATTCAATAGAAAATCCACATGCTATTATTGTATTTTGTGGTGTGAAGGCATTTTTTAACTTCTATATAATATATCCAACTATATATATATATATATAACAATTCTATAAAACGTATCAATTCAATAAAATATTTCATGCACTTTTTCTTCCAATTTTGCCATTCATATATATTGTTTCTTTGTAACAAAAATCATTATATCCAAAATAGTAAATTAATTATTTTTAACTTACATATTTTTTGTTAAGAGATAATATTATATCTTTAAATTTTGGATTGATAATTATCACAAAAAGTAAAAAAAAAAAAACTTAAGCTATTTAAAATAAAAATATCAAAAGTTAAGAAATTATAATTTACAATTACTCACATAGTTAACAAAATATTTAAATATCATATTAATGTACAAATTAGTATCTGAAGTTCATAGAGATAACTCAAATTTTCAATATGATGCATATTTTAAATTTCGATAAATATAACTACAATACTTCTATAATTTTATTAAACACAAAGTGTTTCATATACTTTTTCTTCCAATTTTTCCGTTCATATTGTTTCTTTGTAACAAAAATCATCATACCCAAAATGGTAAATTAATTATTTTTAACTTACATATCTTTTATTAAGAGATAATACAACATCTTTAAAAATTTGGATTGATAATTATCACAAAAAATCAAAAACAAAACTTAAGTTATCTAAAATAAAAATATCAAAAGTTAAAAAATTATAATTTACAACTCCTCACATATTTACTAAACTTAACAAAAATATTTAAATATCAAATTAATTCTCAATAGTAAAAATTATTACTTCGAGTTCATGGAGATAACTCGAAATTTCAATATAATGTATACTTTAAATTCCTATAAATATAATTACAATACTTCTATAATTTTATTAAAAATTATTTGAAATAAATTTTTAATTTTTATTGTTATGTTAATATGAAATTTTTTGTTAAATAATAAATTTGTGAATCACGTGTAGAGCACGTGTGCGACGTGTTGTATAAAAAGTACCAACTCCACCATGTATCTCATACATTTTTTTCTTCAAAGTTTGTCCTTATATCTTTGTAACAAAAGTTATCATACCTAAAATAGTAAATTAATTATTTATAACCTGCATATATTTTGTTAAGAGATAATGTCGTATCGTTAAATATTTGGATTGATAATAATCACAAAAACAAAACTTAAGTGATTTAAAATAAAAATATCAAAAGTTAAATAATTATAGTTTATAATTGCTCATATATCTACCGAACTTAACAAAATATTTAAATATTATATTAATTATTAAGAGTACAAATTAGTTTCGTGAGTTCACGGAAATATATATCTCGAAATTTTATATGATACATATTTAAGATCTCGATAAATAATAACTATATTTGAAATAATTTCTTAATTTTTGCTTTTATATTAGTATGCAATTTTTTTATTCGATAATAAATTTGTGAAACACGTGCAAAACATGCATGCATGTGCTAGTATAGCTGAAAAGAACACATGGAAAACGACGGATGAGAGATTGATTTATAGAAAATCAAGCGTAAACGAAACACTAAAACCAACAACTTATTTATGTGATTTTACATCTGAAAATTGGCACGAGAGAAGAAGGTGCTGGCGAAACATAAACCTCCTGCAAATATAATTTTTTTTTCTAATGACACGCTTTTTTCAAAAATAATATACTTACGACGATATGGATAGGGATCACCGAGATGATGTTGATCTGTAGAAACACAACATGTAGATATCATAACATGCTCCCATACATAAACAATATTAAAACAATGACAAATGAAGTCTCTATTTATACCACATAAAATTTAAAGCTCTCGGATATCACATAAATGAGAAAAGTTCAAATGGATTTTCTCACCAAAATAAAATTAATTGTTACTAGTATCTTCCTCGTCGGATTGGTTTCAATGCCAAGTGTTGTCCAGACTGCGAATGTCGGAATTTCAAAAGCTTTATGCAATGATTATATATACTCGGACGATGATTGTTTCGCTAGTGATGGACCAGCTGTTCTTTCAAAGCTGATAGAAGATATACCATCGCACCATGTCGATATTGACAATTACGACAGGATAGCTCATACAGAAGATAATTGTGCATTTGCCCATGCCACATGCCCTGAAGCTGATATAGTGTCGAGAGACGATTGTGTATCTTGCCTCCAAACTGCTAAAAACTATATAACATCTATGTGTAACCATCATAAGGGAGCTCAGTTTGAGCTCCATGATTGCTCATTAAGATACGAAGCATATGAATTTTAACAGAGAATAGGAAACATTAGCTCACGAGAGTTGGAATTTGCGGGTGGTCGCTACAAAAGGTGGTGATATGATACTCAAGTGACGTAACTTCGCTTATCTTAATGATGTGGTTGCTAGAAAATTGATGTTATTATTCTATGTTTAATAATGTGGTCTTTGATTGAGTTCGATTTCACAATGAGGTGAGGGCTGGTGATATGATACTCAAGTGATGTAACTTCGCTTTATCTTGTTTTGTCATTTTCTGTTATTATTTTTGTTTTCATATTTATCACTCCTTTTTATGTTTGTTAAATTAATAAATTGTCGTTACTAATGTTTTATATCCAAAATTTCTTGATGGTGTGGTAATCTTCTTTGTGAAGGATTGATGTACAAATTTGGAAGATATAAGAAAATTTTGCATTTAGATTAGGAAAAGATGAAGATTGATTGGCTTTTCGGGGTTTGAAAGTTGAAGGTCTAAATGCTAAAGAATCAAAGTTTTTGAGACTGGAAATGTAAATAACAAAACTTCAATAAATCAGTTTAATTTTTCATAAACCTAAAATAGAACTTTTGTTATTCAAAGTTTAAACCTTGAAGGAAGAGCGTGCCACGTGCATCATTAGTGTGTAGTTACTAGATAGGCTAAAGTATTTTGAAACCTTTCACAAAATCACAACATGCCGAAAATTATAAAATCGACCATGGAGAGACTCTACGCATAAGTGCTCATATAAATTGGGGGCGTTAGAATTTGAGTTTACAAGAAATAAACGGTAATAACTACTTTTTTTTGTTGGATGATTGGGACCATGAGAATAAAATAAAACAACTACCTTAGCTCCAAGGTTGAATCCTTCTTTTATTTTTATGAGCAAAATTTCATGAAGGCACTGAAGAAAAGGTAAAGGGAAGAGAGCACACAGCTTTTGACCCCAAGAAGTATAGCTATGCTTTTTGAAACATTGTTCTTAGCCATCTGGAATACACCTCGTATTTACAGCACATCCTGAGCGCATGACTTACAACTCAACACATATAATGAAAGGCAACAATTCTCTAATAAAACATCATTTTCAATATTTCATAACATCATCTTGGGTGCAAAATAATTTTGCCCATTTTTTTGAAAACACAAAAGCTCAAATAACATCTTGACTCGACAGCTTATAGTTTTGATATCAATTAAACATCTTTCTTGGAACACAAAAACCAAAATAAACAACCACCCATAGACTTTACACTACCAGAAAATATTTAAATTGAAACAACTTTATTCGTTTCAAATTTCGTGTCAAAAGGCTTTTGAAATAGATTTTGAAATGGAGCTGACATCGGGCGGTAACAAATATTTTGAAACGGAAAAATTAAATCCGTTTCAAATTTGAAACAGATAAAATTCGTATCAAAAGAAATGAAACGGACATATATCAGTGTCAATTCGTTTCAAACTTTGCAACATATGTCAGTTTCATTTCAAAATTTAATATGTTTAATAAATGATCCGTTTCAATTTCCATTTCAAAATTTGTATTTTAATATTTTATCCATTTCAAATTCCGTTTCAATGTTTATATTTTAATATTTAAATACTTATATATTAATATTTTTTCAGTTTCAATTTTCGTTTCAAATTTTATATTTATTCAGTTTCAATATCCATATCCATATTTATATTTTAATATCTTTTTCGTTTCATTATTTGTATTAATATTTAAATAAAATAATTTTAAAAATTATACTGCCATTTCCAAAAACAAATATATATAGAAATAAAAAAAATGCATTTCAAAATTACAGATTGAAAATAAAAAATCAAATTTTTATTATTACATACCAAAAAAAAAAAAAAAA
>MKEJ01054247.1:0-12116 GCA_001753735.1 Embelia ribes
ATTTTTATCTTCGCTTTCGATTCAAAGACTGTGTTCAAAACATTCAGCTAATTCAAATATATCTAGAGCAAGCTCTCTATTTTTTAGTGTCAATCGAGTGACAACCCTTGAGTTGTTCTTCTATCTTGGTAGTTGCCACATACAACGAATCAATTAATCTGTTCAGAGGTCCAAAAAATATACTTTCCTTTAATTTTTTATGTAAACTCTCTTTTGTTTTTGTTTTTCTTTTTTTTTTCAAGTACTTTGCTATGGGAACTATCGATTTTCAGCTAAACACCAATTTTGTTTTGTATCTATTTTCTATTAAATATTATAGATCAAATTTTTCTAGATTATTCCGGATCGATGTTACAAAACTTGGTTTGGTGACTAGCAGCCAAAAAATTGAAAATATTTATGCATTACTTCTAAGTTGTTTGATTTGGTAAACAGTTTGAAACGCCATTCTATTACTCCCTTTCTCCTATTATATGGCTTTCTAAGTTGATGTAAATTTCCTAAACTAAACTAAGAACCAACTAAATTTTTTTAGGGAAACTAAAATCTTGAGGTCGCCAGACAAAATCGAGATTCCACCATTTTCAAAATAAAAATCTTTCTTATGTATATAAAAAGAGCGGTGCTACACATATACAAAACTTTTATCCAATATTTTTACCCATTAATGTGGCAAGAAAATATTAATTTAAGATATTAATGTAATACAACTAAAAACTAATCACATTCAAAGATTCTCCTTGCCATATCAACGGGTAAAAATTTTAGGTACGTGTAGCATTTCTCATTTGAAAATTGTCCCCTCCAACTACTTTCACTCTAATCGTGACGTTTGTCTGTACAATTGCTTGACATGTGTCCTATGAAATTAACATTTAAAATAATAAAATTTATCATAATAGAAATTATTAAAATTATGTTTCCTATTAAATTATATTTTAAAATAATAAAACTTACTATAATAAAAATTGTTAAAAGTATATACATATATCTTAACTTACTATAATATAAATTATTAAAATTATATCCATATATATCAACTTACCATTATAAAAATTAGTAAAATTAATTTTCATATAAAATTATGCACAACCCCAAAATGTACATATATATCTCTGCATAATTATAAAATAATTTATTATAATAGAAATTACTAAAATTATATTTAAGAATCAAAATATTATTAGTAAATAAATATTTTTATAAATTGATTTTATCAATCTAAGTTTCTACATAAATTTTTAAAAATATTGTCCCAATCAACATTAATTTTTAAAATATTTTTCATAGTAAGATTTTCGCATAGCTAAAATTAACATAACTATACATTATTTTTCTTAATAATGTTATTATAGTATAAATCCTACAAATAAATTTTTTATAAATTATATATAACTAAAAAAAGAAGAAATACAAAAAGATGTCATACCAAAAATAAATTATCAAAACTAATTTAATCAAATAATTAAAATTAATATAATACACAAAAAAAATAATACATACAATCCAAACATCGTGGGGGCTACACTCTAGTTTAAATCTAAAATTTACTAAGATTCCAAAGAGAAAAGTTGTACGTAACTTGAAATCGCAAAATTGTAGAATCATAGTGTTACTTTGATATTTCAATGAGTGTTTGTATTGGAGATGCTTCTCATCAATAAAAATGTTTCTGGTAAATAATATGTAATAATAATAATTATTATTAATATATAAAATGTAGGAACTCCAACTTGGGTACTGAAATTTAACTAACAAAACTGTATATGATGCTTTTCTTGAAATACTTCAAACCTTGGGGTCTTGTGGGGTAATAATGTGACTATCCGTAATAAACGGAGCAAAGTGGGGGCAATTTAGTAATAAGTGAACTACAACGGCTACTAGGAAACTTATTTACTACCGTTGGATATGCAAGGTCATCAAATGGCACGCTCCCCCAATCCCCCAACACAACACACACAGACATACATACATATATATAGATATAGAGAGAGAGAGAGGGAGAGAGAGACTATTATCAGTCAAGAGTTAGGGTTTCGAATTTGGGTATAATAAATCCAAGCCAGCTCAGCACCAAGCAATGAACATCTTCAAGAAGAAAACATCTCCCAAAGGTAACTTTTGTTCTGTCTAATTATCTGAAAATGTATCTTTAATCTCTAAATTCGTGGTTTCTATTTGGTTAGAGCATTCACAGAAGCATTTCTCATTTGATTTCTACATCTCTCTTTTACAAACTCATTTCTCGTACAAAATATAAATTGATCGCACCAGATTTTCAAATACATTGAAAATTTCAATATACAAAAATAATAAATTCTAATTTTTTTTCCCGATGTGTTGGTGTATTTATTTTATTTTGGTTCGAAAAAATTTATTTGTTTAATAGAGAAATTGTGAGTAGTATATTTCTCAATAGAGATATTTGCTGTATCAATTCTAAAAACTTTTCTAAAAATATGAACACTGATGTGGTGGGAGAGAAATTAAAGGAGGACCCCTGTAGGAAGACTGGTGTAAATGCTCTTACAACTTTTAATAAAAATGTTGGCTTTATTACCATCTAGGAAAGAATAATTGAAAGAATCCAGCTTGAAGTTTTTTCGGCCAAAATACGAAGGTCTGCTTAAAAGATGCACATTCAAGTGTAGTCCAGCTTCTAAGTAGAAATGCAGAAAAATTTGAGCTTAGAAGGTGTAACCAACAAACCTAAATAGATTTTAGGGGAGAGATTATTGAAGTGACTATTAAAGTGGGATTGAAGTTCTATCCAGTACCACTATGTTGAGTTTCCATTACATTTGTAGAAAACGTGATTTTTTTCTATTTTTATAAATTAATCAACATTTTAAAATAAATTAATTTATAACTAAGGGCAGCAACAGTCTATTTCAAAATATGTTTGAAATAAAAGTAAACTAAAATATCTTCCTTTTATTGGACTGTGTACAAAATATTATTTATATGAAATTATTCCAAAGAAATTTTTATATGTTTGAAATTACTTTGATTTACCCTATTAATTCTTTTATAAAACAATGTAAAAAAAAATCATACTTTCTCTACAACATGAAACTGGATAGTGGCAACGGAATAGAATTCCATCCCATTATAGTGGTTATAGAGACAATACCCCACAGTTTACATTTGCTCTGTCTAAGGTTTCTATTTTGTTTTTTATTAACAACATCTGTCATTTGAAATTTCGTGGCTCTTTCTTCTAAATTCCCTTTCCTATTCCTGGATTTGAAATTAAATGGATTTTAGGGGAGAGTAAATTTAAGTGACTATAATAGTGGTTACAGAGGCAAGAATGCACAATTTTATCGAGAAGGTCCTCTGTCTAGATTTGTATGGGTCACTTTCCTACTCATATTTTTCTAATTTGGTCTGGGTGGGAAGTTTTATTTGTTTTGGTGATCAAGTTACTCTAATGAATAATTTCCTTCATTTTACGAACTTAGTATACATATTTTTCCAACATGGGTTTTTCTAACTATTTTGCTCCCTTTTTTTATGCTTGTACATACGTACAGGGGTTTTACGAGACCAATGCTAAACGTTAATTTTTCTTTTGCTTCCGAAATAACAGATGAGCTCCGCACTAGTAAAAGAGAAATGTCAGTTGCCACCAGAGGTTAGTCGATTTCCATTCCCCTTATAAACTTGGTCTATTTTTGTAATTATAAGTCATCTGACTCTAGTATTTTGACTAGGTTAATGACATTGTCAATTTCAATCAGTTTTAGCAATCAATTTTTGTGCCTATAATTGCTTCCCTTGCCACCACCTCCTCTTTTTGGTAGATCAAGATTGGCCACAACTTTGTAAATTGTAATTTAAGGTTTTTGAATACAAGTGATGAACTTATTGAGCATTCTGTTTCATATAGACTTTTAACCATGTGTAGATCTTGATTTTCTTTTTAAATAGATTTCCATGTTTACGGTTTTTAACCAAAAAGCATTCCAATGGTTATTACGACAGAAGGTTGTCGGACGGTATTAATAAGTTAATACCAAAAGGATAGTTTGATCGTTTTTAATTCAATACGAACAAAAGGCTACGTTTTAACAAAAAACGAACAAAGAAACCTTGGGATTCAACACCCAACACAAAGACATCCTATGCTCATAATTCAACTCTAGGAAACAATATCTTTTAATAGGACATAAAGAAAACCCAAAGAGGCCTAAACTAATGGGCTTGGCCTACCATTAATAGAAAACCAATAAAGAAAACCCTAAACATTATTCCTCAGCTAAATTAAATAAAAATATTAAATTAAACCAAATATACTATTTCCAAATCTGCATCATTCTCCCCCGATTGAAAAACTTGTCCTCGAACTTTTTGTAGCTTCAAATAGAGCAAGGAGTAGGAGTCCACTCATCCACAATATGTTGACATAACAACAAAATTCAAGTTGTATAAAGAAAACTTGGATCATCCTTGAAATATCCTTGCAAACAAACCCAAAATCTTTTGAATTGATAAAACTCGATGAATTCTTCAGACTTAGCTTGTTCGATCAATTCTTAAACAAAATTCTTGATCTCGTAATCTTGTTTGTCTTTGAGAACCACTTGAGGATCAGTGTCCAAAAATTATAGGAGCAGATTCCACGGGAACTACTTGGGCCTGATCAAGAAGAAGGACAATTGAAGTAGAGGCGACATGAGTCGAGGGTTTTGCTTGTACTACTAGCACACATATGAATACTTTGCTAGCCACGAGAGTTTTCAAAGTTCAATCAATTCTGAAATAAAAATCTTGATCTCATAAATCTTGTTTGTCTTCAAGAACCACTTGAGGATCAATGTCCGAAAAATACAGGAGCAAATTCCACGGAACTACTTGAGCCCGATCAAGACGAACAATTGAAGTACAGGCAACATGAGTATAGGGTTCTGCTACTACTACTAGCATGCATATCAATACTTTGAGCGTCTGAAAAATATAGGAGCAGATAGAACAATTGAAGTAGAGGCAACATGAGTGGAGGGTTCTGCTACTACTACTAGCTTGCATATCGATACTTTGCTAGCCATGAGAGTTTTCGAAGTTGCCTTAAGCCCATCACATTTGGATTTATAGTGAACCGTATCGAATTCATATCGGACAACATCGTATTCATTTGGGAACACATCTCATTTGTATTTAAACGTTGTTGCTCAGTAAATATCTCATGACTCCATGAATGTTTCTATAATTTAATCAAATTGTAGGGGCCTTTTTGCAATTTCTTGAAGCCTTGGAGACTTTTATGTGATTTCTAGAAACTTTGGGGACCTTAATGTGATTTTCTACTACTTAGCAATTAATTCAAAGTTTAAGGAGTAACTTGCAATTTCTCCAAAGTTGAGGGATTAATATGTATGTAGTTTGTACCATGTTTCTCGATTCCTTCTATTCTTTTGCGTAGGCTGCTTCCTTTCCAGTTGGATCAATAAAGCAAGTCTGCATTGTATGTTCATACTATGTTTGTCGATTCCTTCTATTCTTTTGCGTAGGCTGCTTCCCTTCCAGTTGGATCAATAAAGCAAGTCTGCGTTGCAAATTAGGATGTTGAATGGGTAGTAGATACAAACGCTTCTTACATGCTAGCCCCTGTAGTAATATCTTCTACACTTGTAAAGATGGAGAACCTTTGAAACTATAAAGATGGGGGTGGTTCCACCTTGTGTACATATAAAGATGGAGAATTGAAACTATAAAGATGGGTGGCTCCACCTTCTCATGTATTGTCGGCATAGGTGATATTCAAATAAACTAATGTCATGTCCATGAATGACCTTAACCTGCAAGGCTATGACAACCTCTTTAGTAAAGGTACTTGAAGCTGACGAAAGGGCACCATAGTTGTCGGGAGAGGTCACATCTGTGGTACATTGTATAGAGTCGTGTAACATCAAAGTAATAGCCTCGATATAGTTGAAGATGAAGAATCTCCAAATTTGTGGTACAAGAGACTGATATATAGGGTGGAAGGGAATACTCTGGCCAAGAAAGTTCTCATTCTTGTACATACAGCACAACCCCTTGCGATTATTGTGTGTTGGGCAAGCAACATAGAGTTCACTTGTTGGAAGAAGATCAGAGTTGTTAAGCCTAATACACCATCATGTATGCAGAGTTATTGGGCAGTAACGGAAACTTCTCATGGGTGTACTTTAACAATGACCAAGTTTTCGAGCGTTTCAAAACTTTCATGCCGTAGAAGATAGAGGAAAAGTCAAGCAGTTGAAGTGTCTCCAAAAAGACAATGTAGGCGAAGTACATGCTTTGGCAGCTCAGAGCATATTGCTTTGGTCATGGCATTCGATACATGAAGACAGTTCACAAGCCATTTTGTATGAAGTAGTTTGTGTCACATGTTACCTTATCAGAAGAGCATCATTCTTTTGAAGTTCGAAGTTCCAAAGATGGTGTGGGTCCATTGCAAGATGTTTTTCTTTCATCTAAGAGTATTTTGATGCTAAGCATTTGCGAAGGATATTGATTTTATACATACGTGTATGTAGGAAATTTTTACATACATCTATTCATCATTTGACACGTAGGAGAGAGATTAACAATATTGTTATTAATGGATAATATGCAAGTAATCTCTCTCTTACGTGTCAATTGATGTGTGGATGTGTGTAGGAATTTCTTGCATACAAATATGTATAAATCCCCTATCCATTTGCAAAATGTATCCAAGAAGCAGAGAAAAAGCTTGTTGATGTCAATTTTACTTAGTTCATATTCAGCACGGAGTTGGATACGTGGTAGTAAGGCTGTGCATCCGATGCTAGCTTTTTGGGGGCTCTGTAATTGTAACTCTCTCTCATATAGTGAAACACTCCCAAACATAGTCAAATTGACGAAGAGGATCAACAAATCTCTACATGTTCTTTTTTTTATTTTCCATATTAGCATATATTTTCATAAGAGGTCTTTATAGGTATTTGTTTTAAATTATTTATAGATATAATGCTAGCTGAGAAAAGTTTGTATACTCTTATATCTCTCATATAGTGAAACACTCCTAGCTTGGGTGCTCCCAAACATAGTCAAATTGACGAAGAGGATCAACATATCTCTGCATGTTATTTGTTTCTCTTTTTTTTATTTTCCATATTAGCATATATTTTCATAAGAGTTCTTTATAGGTATTTGTTTTAAATTATTTATAGATACAAAAACAATAAAGATATGTTGGTGGTTGTATAAAATTTTTGTTCAAGCTCCTCCTATTTGTTCAAGCATGTAAAGTATTTTTTACAGTTTTCTTTAAGGGACTTCAAATTATATTATTAATTGGAAGCATACTCCACATTTAAGAAGTATGTGCTTCCCTCTATCTTCATTTCATTTTACTTGCTTTTGTGGTTTGTGGAACGTTGCTGCATATTGATTTGCATGAAAAGCACTATCATACCTTTTGATACATTGTTATTGATATGTATTTAATTGAAGTTAAGAGAAACAGTAAGTAAAGTGCTTTTGTCCGCTTCAAGGGAGAGAAATTGTAATGCTCGTCTCCACATCATTAATGCATTGAACACTTATCTGTTTTCAAGTAGGATTTCAAATTGCAGTCTTCAGGAATGAACTGTGCTAGTATTGTATCGTATGCATGTAGTTTTCATGGGATAATCTTTAGCCTTCCCTTTGTGATTAAACTAGTGACGATAATTTTAGTGTTTCTTTCCCATTGAAAGTTCGTGTCAAGCCTCGTTCTGAAGCAAAATACAGGTTAAGTGCTTGCACCATATGATCCGGGTTTAAAATAATTTGACATGCAGTTTTGTTTGGTTTTTACCAGAAAATTTGAAAAGCTAGAGATTATAAGCTACAACCACACAAGCCCAATAGGAACACTGAAGAAACAAAAGTATAACATAATACTGTTTGATTGAAGCTGTGGCCTGCAATTTGTATCCAACACCAGTTTTGAGAAATAAAACTCCTTGTTTTGCAAGGCAAGGTTTAAGTTTGAAATAAGGCCAAAGTTTTGAAAATAACATTTATTGGTTTTCGACACCAATTTTGAAATTACCCTCCTGGTTTTGTAATGTTTAGGGTTGTACATATGAAACATAGAAGTTATTATCTTAGAATAGATGATGTTGCTAGTTGAAACGAACAAAGAAAACGCAAAACCCATGTAAATTTGTTTTTACTATTGGTAGATGTCAGATGTTAGCTAATCGTAGATGTATCTGGATTCATTCCTTTCTGATGTTTATATCAACATGGATATGATCATATGAGCTTTAGACGAATTTACCACTAGAAACATTTATGTAATACCCTGGAGCATTAGCTAAACTTTGTGAGTTTTTAAGTAATTAGTTCTGTAATAGTACCGCAGAGACGGTTACTGATGTCTTTTTAAATTATGTCAGGTATCGAACGTGAAATTTCATCTCTACAGATGGAGGTATGTCTCTATCCTTAGCAATTTTGTCTCTGAAATATCCCACATTTCTTAGGTTTCCTTCCTTAATCTGCATTTTTCAGGAAAAGAAATTAGTAGCGGAGATCAAGAAAGAAGCTAAAACTGGAAATGAGGCAAGCCAAACTTCTTTTGATTAGTTACTGGCTATTGTTGACTTACCGTGACTTATTGATGCTTGATAACATGTTCAAACTTTATTCATTTGGTAAGAAGGAATAGCCAAGGTAAATGTTGCTTGTATGTAGTTCATTATGGGATGAAGAATAATTAACTATCACGCTGTGTTATTTTCTGTTGTGCTCTATAGATGGATTAGATTATGGGCTTTCAGCTTTTCACAAATTGTTCTCTAATTTCTTCAAACCTTGTTATACTCCCACCTATATGAGCTTTGTTGCGTCACCTTTGTGCATTTAAACATTTATGAACCTAAGCGTAAAATAAATTTATTTATTCACCTAGTATTCTGAACAGGATTCTGACCACCAAAACTCCCTCACTACGCAGTTCCTAGAGCAACAGTTAGGGAGTCTGTTATCAGCTTGACTCGGGGGACTTGCTGAGCATATGTTTACGCACTTGTATACAGAGTGGCAGAATTATCATCGTCTCAGTAATAGATATCCATGTGATCTACCTTTTGGCATCTCAATATGCGTCTAAGTAGTAATTTACTAGTTATCATAATAGCAAAGTTTCTATCCACTGGCGGTATAAGGTATTTTACATCGTCGGAGCTTGGATGAGTGACACGTGGATACATACATTTGGCCACCATTATATATGCACACGTCATCCATCTAAGCCCTCAGCTTTTGAAAAACTTTGTAATGTTTTTATCAGTGGACAAAAACTAATTTCTTATGTTGAATGAGTCATGCAAGACCTGATTTAATAGTAGCATCGCGCTGTTGCAAGCTAAACTCTCAGTTATGAACTTAGAATGTATAGTTGCATGTATGTGCCTCAAAATGAGTTCATTGGTTGAGTGCATACGAACTATGAAAAATTTTGTCTGAGATTCAAGTTTTTAAAAATGGCAAGTACGCTCGATGTTAGTTAACACCTGATCTTTCAGTAATCATCAGGTGAGGTATAATGAACCCGAACACATTGTAGTTAGGAAGTCATATTATGTTAATCAAGCTCAGCATACATTTCTGTGCAATTTATTTTTTTGATACCATGTGCTTTAACTATCAGAAAGCAACCAAAATCTTAGCTCGTCAGCTCGTTCGATTGAGGCAGCAAATAACAAACTTACAGGGCAGTCGTGCCCAGATCCGAGGTGTTGCAACTCATACGCAGGTGATTATTTACATCAAGGACTAGATCTTGATCTTGCTCTCTCTCTCTCTCGCTCTCCCTCCCTCCCTCCCTCCCGGCCTCTTGTTTAGTGATCTCTTTTTGTTGCCTTGTATAGGCTCTCTATGCCAGCACATCTATTTCTACTGGAATGAAAGGTGCAACCAGAGCAATGACTGCTATGAATAAGGTAAAAAGATCATGGGTTGTTTTTAGGATTCGATGTTAACATTTTCACAGACTCGATCGATGCAGATAACTATTTGATTAATCTATCACTCTATCTTCTTGATATTATATAAATGAACGCTCTGAATTGTGCTAAATTGAAGGCATCACTGTAGTAGTACTTAAATCATTATGTTTGGTGTTTCACTTGTTATGCTTAAAGTACAATTCAATTTCTCTGTCTTAATCGTTTTTGTTACAAATTTCAGCAAGCGGCCCCTGCTAAGCAAGCCAAGGTGATTAGAGAATTTCAGAAGCAGTCAGCACAAATGGACATGACGGTATATCAATTTATTTTTTGGTTCGAATGAAATAAACTTCATACCAGCGCAAACCATCTGTTTTTTAGTCTCTGTCATTTTCTCAATGCAGGTGTTATTACATCTTTCATTCTTATTTGTTAATAAAACTGATTGATTTGAATGGTTTTCTGTCTAGATTGAAATGATGTCCGAATCTATTGACGAAACTTTAGACAAAGATGAAGCCGAAGAGGAAACAGAGGAACTGACTAACCAGGTATCAAATTAGCAGCTAACTCAGTCTCTTCATTTCTTTTTCTTTTTTTGTACTATCATATTGTTGTTTATTTATTGCTCATGATGTTCTCTGCAGGTGCTGGACGAAATTGGTGTAGATATTGCATCACAGGTTGGTTCCATTCAGATTACTTCGTTAGTTTACATTTTGGATTAGTCCTACCCTTGAAACAAGTTTAAATTTTGAAACATATATTGTTTTCTGTACTATTTATTTAAAAATTCTTTTCTTGTATGTTGCTTCTGTCCATCTTTTGTTTTGCCATGTAAGCAGAATTTTGATACTATATTGGCATTTGTTTTACAGTTATCTTCAGCTCCAAAAGGCAGGATTGGATCTAAGGAAGTTGAGAATGTTACTCCTAGGTACGTGCATCGGAATTTCAAGAAGAATTATTGGCTTTCATTTTGACTCGCCTATATTGAATAATGTTGAGGGAAACCAACTTGATTGTTTTTGAACTTTTCAGTTTCTTCTTTTTCCTTTTTTGTTGCCATTTTGCTTTTCTACCCTTTTAATTTCTACACATCTATCTTCTGGTCTCCGGCGTTGCTGTAACTAAGGGCCCAAAATAACTTGTGTAATGATGACTTTACGTTAGCCCTTTGCTAAATATTGGACAAAATAGGATTTTGGTCGTGTGCCATTGCATAAGGGCTTAAATTTAGGAGTCATGTTTTCCTCTTTTTCAAAAAATATTTTTGCACAAATGATCTCGTCAGTCGGTTCAAGGGCTGAAATGACTACTTCCCACAAGTTTCACAAGCCATATTTTCCTCCTTTTTTCGAAAAGTTTTTTGCAGAAATGTTTTGGCAGTCATCGTTACGAAGCTTTTTCTTGGGTGAATTTGCAGTTCACAGTCAGCAGATGTGGAGGATCTTGAGAAGAGGCTGGCCTCTCTTCGACGAATCTGATGTACAATCTGAGAAATTATTAAACAGTCCTAAAACTAGTTTCTTTACTCTCTACCCTTTGTGTATGCTGGTTCTATATATTACATCATGTCCCTGATGAACAAGAACTTGTGAAAGAGAAAATGCGAAAGTTGAGCTTTATTATCATAAATTTATATGCTGCAATTGAAAATTCTGAAAACCGTGCATCAGTTTCTTCACTAACATTTCTCTTTATTTTTGAATGTTTTATCTATAATAATTTTGTTGGTCACTGATCTCTGAATTTGGGTTCGGTTACCCTGTTGTGTTTCTGTGATGTTGGACGTGACTTATTGTTTCTAACATTGTTCTAAATGTAATTTCCACAACATCTAAATAAGTTTAGGTCGTCTCTGAAGCGCTAGTCGTGACATACACTGATTCATATTTTACAATCATTAGACCAAATCCAATCATTGGTGTTATTATCATGGGCTGAGCATTAGTTCAGTTTCATGTTTCAGTTCGGTTTTAGTTTTTTAAAGATTTCGGTTTCTTTTTTCTATTTGAAAATCACAAAATAACCAAACTGGCCGAACTAACCAAAATGTAGTTGATATGGTATTATACAGACACCCAAGGCCGCCTCAAGGTTTTAAGAGGCCCAAGGCAAAAATATCAGAATGAGAAAATCATTTTTGCCTTTTCTTTGAAG
>MKEJ01054252.1:0-11560 GCA_001753735.1 Embelia ribes
ATTACAAATTTGTTATTGCATGTTCAAATCATGAAATTCAGTTAACTTGATTAATTCTAGATACATGTGCTAATTACTCCCCCCATTTCATAATGTGCCGTTTAAGATTAATGCATAAGAATTAAGAAATTTCATTAAATTGTCTCCATATCAGTAAGGAATATAGATACACAAATACCATTCTTTAAACGTTTTGAGTTGTGTCTAGTGATTTGAAATTGAGTTGAGGTAACATGGTAAAATTGAAAAAAGAGAAACAAATGTCTTATTTCTTAATTTTTAAAGACTATAATTAAGAAATTCTCTAAAATAACATTTATGGTGAAATGGTGGGAATACAGCTAGTGGAAGATAAAAGGTCTGTTTTGTCCGGTTTGTCAACACCTGTATTCCCCTCACTTTTTTTTTTTTTTGTTGTTGTTGTTCTTCTTCTTCTTTTTTTTTAATGCTTACATTTGTTACTATGGGCTAGGCCTGCTAATATATCTAAACCAACCAAGTCAGTGGTGTGAGCAAATTTCTTGTCTGAAAATTGCAGAACAAACTCCCAGTATATCAATATATTATTAACAAGAAAAAACAAAATCAACATAAAAACCAAAGCTTATATGCATACCTCAATCAAACCAAGATCCCATCCTAGAGCTTTATGATGATGGAAATTTCTTACTAGGATAAGAGAAAGAGAGAGGCCTGTGATCATCCCCATTAACTTTTAACCGATTGTTTTGTCTGCTAGCGTAACAAGAAGAATCTTTAAATGTGATTGATTTTTAATTATATCGTATTAATAATTTGAATTAAGATTCTCTTACTCATGCCTTTAATATCCTATAAGGTGGAGGGAGCGTGATCTATGGATAACTCCTCGTATTTTCTCTATATTTTCTTTTTCTTTTTCTAAGTTTATATTAGCCGTTGGATCTAATGCAGTAGATCGAACGGCTGTCATATAATGCAATTGACAAGCTACTAAAATGTGACCAATTCCAATTTTTTTTTTTTAAGAATCTGGCTTGTTTTGTATTTTCAAAAATTAAATACCCTTCATTGCACATTTTTTCATATTTAATTTTCAAAAATTGAGTTTTCTCAGAAAAACAAATCTGAAACTCATTTTTTAAGTTTTTCAGGTCTTCAAATTTTAACAGGAAAGTAAAAATGGACAATATTTTCAAAAATGAATATACTTCAATTTACTATTATCAATTTATTATTAATATTTTTTTATTTTTTTTTGCCTTAAATCCTACTAAAAATATTTTAGAAAATTATTAAATATGATAACTGTTATTTATTTTCATATTTAAAATTAAAAAAAAAAAAAGCACTCATTTATTCTTAATTATATTCTACTATTATCTTTTTATTTTTAATTTAAAATATCCCAAAAGTAACAAGATTTTGGTTACTTTTTATTTTTAAGTTAAACGAAACGGGGGAGGAACCCGAGGCTTGCTGCATTAGGAGAATCACAATTTGTCCGGTAAGCAAGATCAAATTCAAATTAATGTCGTGAACTAAACGTGCTAGGTGTGGCAAATGAGTAGCAATGACGAATCATTTCAATGATATGAATGTTGTTGATTCAAGTGCATAATAAAAAGAGAACAAGAAAAATTAAGAGAAAAAAATCAAAATATCTAACACAATGAAATTTTGTATGGTCTCAAGAAGGCTACAAGTAAGTGAAGGGTGGGGATCAAAATTGCTCTCGTAGACTGCAAGTTAAGACACAAATCAAATAAATAAAAAGATTGAAAAACAGTTAAAATAAATAAATAATAAAAGAGAAATTATGGATGACAAAATTATATTTGTTATGAACTAATGGATGATACAATACCAACCACCCCATTTATTTCCTCCAACAATTTCACTATTTCAATGTTGACAAATGAGATTATAACTCGCCTATAAAATAAACATGTTAAGTCAATAGAACGGTACAAAGGTGCGCGTAGAAAAAGATAAAAGCAGAAAAAATAAGTGTGACAAAAGAGTTAATTTGGTCTAAATTTTAAATTATATTACATATTATATCATTATGTAATTTTTCTTTATATAAATAAAGTACACATCGATTTTAACCCCATGGATTAAGTTCAAATTAAATTTATTTTAATTTGATGCTGAATCACGTAATTGTTGTGTCTCCTATTTTATTTTTCTGCAAATTACTTTGTTTGTCTTCTAGTATGTTCATGATATTAAACTTGTTTTAACTTAAGGCTATACCATGTAGTTTTTGTTTCTCCTAAATTGTTTTCTTGCAGATTACTTTATTTTCATTTTAGCATATTTACGTTATGTTATCAACACAAATCTCAATTTTACTTTGTTGCAAATTGTTTTATTTTATATATTCTACCGTTGATGCTATAAATTTTGTAGACTATGCAGAAAAAATATTTTAGACCTTGTAGTAAATTTTATAAATATCAAAATTTTATATCTTGAAATTTTGAGAAAGCTTATTTATATGTTGAGATAATAATTACTTTTGAAAGAAAAGCCTACGGAATGTGAGAATTAGAAACCAAGAAAAAATGTTGAAAGCTACATTGATTCGATGTTTGATTTATTAAGAGCCAACATTTAGAAAAATATAGTTGCAAATATAGTAGAGCATAATGAGTGGTGGAATACCTAAACTCAAGAAATTTAGTCTTCTATTTGGCTTAGCCTATTTTTTAATTCCAGATATAGTGTTAAAAAAGAAAAGTAATTTTATAAAAGTTTTGGAATTTAATTTTATTTAATTTTATCATTGAAATTAAATTAATATTTATTTGAGATATTTTTTAGGTTAAAATTTTGGACGTAATGGAGCGAGTCCAGAATTACTGACCGGATTATAAAATATTTATTAACACGCTCATATTGCTTAAAGGGTGAATAAGCAAACCCTTTGACACATTAATGGTAAGAAATAATTATGCTTATAAGATATTAAGTCTAGCCATATATATATTAACATTTAATTTCTAGCTTCAACCTAGAAAAAATGAATTTACTTATACTACTTTCGCATAATTGCCACTGAAAATGAATATAATGACTCTTGAGAACCCCCCAACCATTTTTTCTATATTCCTTGGTGCGGATAATAGAATATAAGTTGTTGTAAATTGTGACACAGTAATAGGTGAGGACATTTAGCCTAAATATGGTCTTAATTTGACATATTATAGTTGTTCCCTATAAATGGGTTTGAGTCAATATTAAAGGAGATGGATGATAATTTGTCCCCTTAAAATTAACTGATTGTACTATTATTGTGGACAGGGACGGAGCCAGAATTTTGAGTAGGGAGGGCAGAATCGTTAAAGTAAAAAAAGTACTTGTCGTAAATTTTAATTTTATAGTACTAAATATAATTAATTCTTAAATTTAAATAATAAATTCATTTTCAATCATTTTGAAACTTTTCTTCTGTTAATCTCTTTTTTTGGAAATTAACTTCTGTTAATCTCCTTCTCTATTAAGCTTAGTTATTTTTATAATCCAACTTGTTAATTATCATAAAATTTATTAATGAAGTAACGAATTTATGAAAATTTTAATTATTCAATTATCGATCTTGCAAATCAAAAAAATAAATAAATAACATGTAATTTTAGTTTCTTATTGTTTTCACAATAAAATTCATCATATTATTAGATGTAATAATACATGTGACTTTATTACTTTGTATTGATCTTTTATTTTTTGTCATTTAATTTAAAATTACATGAAAAAACTTATACATATATATATAAGTTATACTATGTTACAAGCCAAATATTAATGTGCCAATTTATAGAAAACTGGCCCAAATGTCAATCTCAAGAACAATTTTAGTTTTAAGTAACTAAAACTTGAAATAAAAAAAAAAATAGAAATTATTATCACTATAAGGATTTGAAGTCACAACCTACCATGCACAAGATCTGACTATTGCCATCTCATTAGATTATCAATTATTTTATTTCTAAAGGTGCAAAATAATTAATATCTACTATTTTTCTTCTATGTATATTTATTTATTTTTTAAATATATATATTTTAATTCGGGGGCCAATTGACCCTCTTGGCTAAATGTGGCTTCCCTTATAAAGCACATTTTTAGGAAAACAAGAAGGAAGGGTACATTTGGTCTTAAGAGATGTTGACGTAGCCTCAAAGGAGGCTCAAAGGAGGCTCCAACTTTATATATTAAAGATGAAGACTTAATCCTTACCCTTATGACAAGTTGAAGAGGAAAATCAATAGCTTCAGAACAAGTTGAGGGGGCAAAATGCAACTTTTTGATATNNTCTAACCCGAGCATACGCAATGGACTTTTTACCAAAAACGCAGTTTTTCGCAAAGTCATAAGACCATGTATATCATACACCCATACATGTATATCATACACGTAGCAACACGTCAGCAAAATTTTCAAAATGTTGATGTGGCACNNNCCAAAAAAAGGGAAACATTTGAGCTTAATACCAGTAAGCAAACAAGAGCCATGTCACATAGTATCTATCAGCTATATTTATCAAAAACAAGTGGAAAGTTGATCATATACACAAGCATACATCCACTAGTTATACAACATTTAATTGCCACTACTGTAAAAAATAAAAATTTAGGGGTTATTGAAACTTGACAACAATGCAGGAAATATCATCCCTGCTTTTCCTGGAAATAGCTTCCTCTGTTAAATGTTTTGCTGCTTTTTGAGCATCCTCGATATTTTTTATAGAATCCACCGCTTCTTGGTTAGTCATCACCTGGCCAACGAACAAAAATGAGTTGAGAATTAGAAAAAACACGTCACATGTGAAGCCCCTTTTTGGTTATAAGTTGTCAAATTTTCCATTTTTAGATCTCATTTTCAGTTGTCACTGGTTTCAGGAGGACAAAAACAAGAAAAGCTACACATGGGATTATTTTAGTAAACTATTTTTGGAAAATGATTTGGCAAATGGATTGCTGCTGAATATTTCAGGCTTCACAAAAAAAAGAAAGAAACAAACTCTAACACAATTTTCCAATTTTGTTTCTTCTTCTATGAAAAATCTTCAAGTTAAACATATTGTGCGACCAAGGAACAACCGAGGCAGGAAATTGAGAATTTCACATGCCTTCTAGAACATGTGGTTCGAGAACCAAACCTTCCATAATCCATCACTTGCTAAAATGACAAATTCTGCATCTCCATCTATAGCCTCCACTGTCACATCGGGTTCTGAACTCAGATGTCTCTTCAAGCCCTAGCCACCGCAAGCTGCCCATCAACACGAGGAACATCACCTAAATTCGACCACAAATCAATAGATTTAGTTGTTCTATTATAGCTGGGATTATCAAATCTGTCTTGTTTCTAGTTGTCTTATGGACAAAATCCCCGATAATGAATTTAAACACCAACTTGAAATATTCAATATCAAAGATTTGAAAGCAAGAATCAGTGTTTCAAAAAACTATAGATAGTCCAACTAAAAGCACATCAACGGGAGAAACATTGGTTCTTGAACAAGAGATAACTCTATCACACAACAATATGCATATATTTGAATGCGAGGGTTACCAGGAAGGTTTGAAACAAAGCCACCCTTGCTCTCGATGATCTTCTTTTCCCTGTTAGGCTNNAGAATCTCCCAAATTTGCCACTATAATCCTATTGATCAGTATTGCTGTTACTGCGGATGATCCTCCTCTTCCTAGCAAAAATGAATTATCCAATATCTGTGCATCGGTTTTATGGTAAGCTCTCCTCACTGCACTTTCCATATCTATCCAAAAGTCGTGCTGTTTGGGTCAAGTTGGGAAAATAAACATTATAATGCAATAACATTGAAATTCCTAAATTAACCAAGATCAATGTGAAAAGATAAAATCTAAAATTACAAGGAAAAATATTACTGAAAAAAACTAGCTTAACATTACAGGGAGCAAGAAACCAGCGAGTTGAAGAAAACAATTAAGGCGTGTTTCGTGCTTGTTCTCATAATCAGGAGCTTATGTTTTACACTCTCCTTCACTAGCTTTGGGATTAAAAATAGTGAAACGTCCCAAAACTCCATTTGCTATAATGCGACTTTGATACGCGGGAAAAAGGGACCTAAAAACAAATGTCTAAATATTTCCAAAATTGGGATTATTAGGGATAATTCTCCAAATAAATAAATAAATTTCAGTCAATCAATCTGTTGAATGCATTCTTGCTGCTTTAATATATTCAAAACCAGAACACGATTTTCAGAACATAACCAAAAAAAACCAGTACTCAAAAATATGAAAGTCAAATAAAAATAAACATGATAAACCATACCTCTTTCAAGATGTTGGCAAACAAGTGTGACTGCAAGTAGCTAGCAACATTATGGCCCATGTGGCCATCGAAAATTGCAAATAGCCCCAACTCATTTTTATCTACTTCCTTCAATTCCGATACCAAATAATCTTCCATAGCATGATTTGATTTTCCTTTCACAAGATGATATCCGTGAGCAATTTGCTTCGGAATTTCACTTTTTCCTTTCAAAGAAACTGGGGAAGATGTAGCGGGCGAAGAAAAACAAGCCTTTTCCTGCACCATATGTGTGCCATTACATAGCATAAAATTAGTAATTGAGCCAAAAGAAAGGAAAAAGATAAATAGAATAACAAACAATCAAAGTTTGATACTTGTGGAGCAATTTAATTAAAGGGCTTGGATGGAATCCTTTTAAGAAAATGCCATCCGAAAGTAAACGCTATAGGAAGATAATTTTCAAAACTATACAATTCCATGTCAGTTTAGCAATTCTTATATGCATCATAGTCTTATGTATCATCAACGCTTCCTTAAGAAAAGGTGTAAAATCATCATAATATGAGTGCGTATTTAACATCTCACCCCAGTTAATAATAATTATCGTAAAAAAGCAACTTCTTTTTGGCAGATTGAAGGGTCATCCTCATGATAAGAGTACTGCCACTTTGTAGTTTAAATTTCTCAAGGATCATGTTGTAACTAATAAAACTACTTTTAATCCACTTGGCAAAAAATAAAATTTGACGCCCTCGATAGATGCAAATACTCAGACGAAGTAGGTCATTTCAAAGAACTAATATAAGGGCACTCACACCAGTACTCCTAAACGAGCCCCTATCCTAAATTTTTGAGATTAAATTCAAGGGAACTCTTGTACCAGTGTATCCAAAACTGTTTAATCCCCTAAAATATAGGGCGTTTGCTATAATGCTCTCCTTGATCTAGGGACTATTGTTCATCCCCAGTTTTGTTTTCAAGTTTAAGGGTTCTGCTGTAAATATTCTCTGTATTCTTGCTCTTGCCTCTATTTTAGCGTTTAAGTATAGAGATTAAAATCTAGGGGTGGAAATAGGGGAGCAGGTGGGAATTCCCTATCTATTCAAGATCACATCAGAATTCTAAAATGATTCAGTCAATGTTTATTTCAAGGCAAGGCTGTGAAAAGTTCTTGAATCATTTATGCTTCAAGAGCCTGGTTATGTAACCGAAGCTTTTGAACGATTACTTGTCTGTTTTTTAGCTTAAAATAGTGGCAAAAATAAAAGTAAAAAAATTAGCTACCTTCACAAGAGTTCACGCCATCGCCTCTAAAACCAGGTGGACACTTGCAACCTCGTGAATGATTATCCTGAAAAATTCATCGAGTTTGAACTTTCAAGCACTGACCAGTGGGCAATAAGAAAATGAGTAAAAACAAACACCCTGCAACTCTTCGAAATGGTGCTAACGCGATATAAAAACATATTTTTTTTAACCGCTTACAATGCAAGCAGAATAAGTTCTGCCACTTTGTGTCTTCTTCCAACAGCCACCGTTATTTATTCCACATCGTAGAGCCCCAGATGCTGTATATTGCATCAAAAAATTCATGTCAATAAATAAATAAAAATAAAAAGTTTTGGAAAGTGTATGGACATATGTTCTTGGTCTGAAAAACAGAAATGTCAAAAAAAAAAAAAAAATATATATATATATATATAGTGAAAATAAAATCTCACTAGCTTGAGTGTCTGGTTATCTGTTATGACAGCTTTTTCTAAATTGTGATATAGTGAAAAAAGTTAGAACATACCTTCACAATGAGTATAACCATCGCCGACAAACTTTACTCCTTGCACAATTGGACATTCACAAACTCGCCCACGAAAAGTATCCTACAAGAAGTTTCTAGATCAGAAAAATTTTGATTGTTAAGACTTTTACATAACGTAAGCAAGTATTCATAGAGCAGAGTTGTATACTCGGCATGCTGTAATATTAGCCGCCTTATCGTGCCAGCATCCTCCATTATTTTCTCGACACTCGTTCGTTTCTATGCCTGCAATCGAAAACAAAAACTTACTTTAAAGGATGGAAGCTAATCCCTTTTAATAAAGAAGAATAGCTTTTGCAGAGTTATCAAAAGACTGAACTTTGGTCATTTATGTTTCAGTTTTTCAGAAATTAAAGATCAATGATTTTTTTTTTTATGAAAAAAACAGAGAACTTTTATTACCAACAAAAATCTAGAGGAATGCCTCTACCACATTACAACCAAAGTTATACAAAGATCAATGATTTTAACTACACACAAATGAGGTATTTGTCCGACTTTTTTTGTCAAATTCTGTATAATCCATCATATTATAATCAAACTTTACCTCTTCCTTTTTTCGATTTCAAAGTTGTGATTAATTTTAAGCAATGTCGATAGAGTATCCATATTATTTGGCTAAAGCTAGATGACTAAGAGATTAGAAATTTAGCATCTTATTTTTTCTGCATTTTTATGTTAACTTAATCCGTAGGCACAACTTCACTTATACTCTTGAGTTTTACTTCATTTACCGAAAAAAGTCCTAAAATTGATTTACCTTCGGCTAAACAAATGGTGGGTTCGGTGGTCTCCTTGAAAGCCGAGCAGATGGCCTTAAGAACCGCACTCTTGTCCAGCTTACCTAAAGTAATTTCAATAATTGATTCATTATCGAACTTGATATAGAAAAAGAGCAACTGAAATTTCAAATGTAGATTTTGGAAACTAACCTCTATATTGCCGGTTGTTAATAACAAGTGTAGGCAATATAGTCACGTCCCCTCGCTCGCCTTTCCCAACCTGGAAACCGAATTTAGAAATTAAAAATCTGCATTTTTTTTATATATCAATTAAATAGTCATGGAAGAAACAATCTGTGAATACAAGTCATTACCTGATTCTCTTGTTCGGCCTTGAGAACTTCATTCTCTACATCGGCATCTGGGTCTCCCATACACTCATCGACTTTCTTGACATCAACTCCTTTTATACAAGCAAATGAAAGAAAAAAAATAGCCATTAGTCGTGAGATTATAGTAATGGGAATTATAAAGAGAGACCATTCGGATGTGGCTTTGACATACAAAATTTTATCAAGTTTTAGCTTATAAGTTGTGCATTTGGATGCTCAGTTTATAACCCGAGATAAATATTTTTATTCCTTTTCGATCCCAAAGAAGCTAGCTAATGTTTGAAGCTGGATTTTCAATAGTAACTCATAATTAGCTCGTTTGCCTGTGGACTTGAAGCCGACTTTTTTGTTCTAGCTTGTTAGTTGCTGGTATTTTGATTTTCAGCTTTTAAATGAGTTTTTTCTTCTCAAATTTTAAGCCCATAAGACCATACAAGTTTCAAGCTCAATGTACTCAGCTTTTCCCATTCCAGATAAGTCTCACACAAAAAAGCACTTTAATACGAGCTAAATCGAACGTACCAAGTGATTTGAGAACTTGATTGGCGCACTGTGCATTGTACTTATTGTCCTTCATGGGGCAACGGATGGAGAAGTCGGTTACGTAGTCCCACCAAATCCATGACTTTCCCATACTCTCGTTTGCGACCTTATAAAGACAAGCTTGCCTTAGATTCTGCAGAACGACATCCCTCCCACTATACCCTCGGGAAAAGTCCTGCTCGGGATCCGGTGCACAATATCTTCCGGCGTTTATGCATTGAGACTTGCATTGTTGGCTCAATATAAACGCCTGAGGGCAATACCAAGTTATGTAATGCGGGGTGAACTGAGCATACCTGTTAAATATAATTAAAGAGAAATTATATATCATTATTGATAAATTGCATGTATTAAAGAATATATGGACCTATCATCAAAAATAAAATAAAAAAGAATATATGAACCTAGAAAACTTGGGTGGTAATTGTAACTGGAATATAATCTAAAATGAATAAGGAAAACTATTATGAATAAAGTAGTTGTAATGATATACTTACAGAAAATCATGTACAAAATAGTACCAGAACCAATATAATCTTATGCAATTACCTTTTCCTTAGAAACATGATCATCACACGTGATCAAACCATGTAAGTATTTGTAAATTTCAAACTTTCAATATATGATTTTCAGCACGCGAATCATTTATGATAAAAGCAGAATAATAAGTCCTATCTCATATTAGCAAGGAAAGTAAACCAACTACGAAAAACCGAAAATCTCATTTATACTAATATTTTAATAATTTACCCTTTCTTTTCGAGAATCTGTGCGGCTCCTTTGAAGTTCTTGACAAAGTTTATCTGAGCGTCGCATTTGGTGCCACACTCGTCGTTGCTATTCGTCCAAAGCTCATACTCAACACGGTCATCAGGATGGGGAAGGGATTCCCTCCAGTCAAGGTTTATGCTGACCATCTGGCGACCGTCTGACAAAGCTTTCTTGATATCGTCCCCAAGTGATTTGCTAATCAGTGCCGAAGGGATGCTTATGTTTTGCAGATAATCCTCCCTCATATCTTGTTCTTCTGGGGCGTCCATCGTGATTAGAGGCTCGACTGTGTTGTCGGCGACTAGAATAGCACTTGCACCGGCATTTTGTGCATTCCATGCCTTTAATGTGAAGTAACAATCTATGTACACACATTTGCTCATACATATAAGATATCTGAAGTTACAATGGTTGCAAATAATAAAATCGAACAATCATGTGGAGTATGGTCTCTATTTTATGAAAAATTGAAAACATTTGCTCCAACATAAAAGTTTATTTCTATGCTTGAAATGATATTTACTTTGCAATGCAGAAATACGGTGCACTGCGCTGTACATATATGAAATTGAATAGGCCATATGGTGAGATTGTTGATATTTACATGTTCCATTTACTAGTAGTTCCATAAGTTCTAACTTATCATGAATCTATGATGTAACGAGAAAAAATAAATGAACAGCAAGAAGATCACAAGAAATCGGAATTTTCGAATCTACCTACAATGATAGGAATTCGTTTCGTGCACCCATTCAGGGAATGGAATGATTTACGATATCTTTGTCTATCATCTTTTAGCAACCGGAAATTAGTGTTTACATTTCGATATTTAGATCGAAATATCAGTGTCATTATATTTTTATAGTCACGCCAGTGGCATCATGGTCATATTTGAAATTTCATGGACAACTCAAAATGATGAGATCAAATTAAAAACAAAAAAAATAAGAGAAGAAGAAGATTAAAGTTCTTAAGAAAAGGGGCACCTAAAGCAATTTCTTTATGATTTTGTTTCCGGTTTTTTTTTTTT